>JAGFNQ010005383.1:0-136869 GCA_024364735.1 Boesenbergia rotunda | reverse complement strand
GACTTGGCGTTGAGACCACTATATAAAGGACCCAAGGCAAGGCTTGGAAATCAATCGAAGTATTCTTGCCTGGGCTCTCTCCCTCTCCTCCCTTCTTTCTCTTGGCCGACCACAAGGCTCTTCTCCCTTCTTCTTGCCGTGAGCACAAGGAGAAGCACCGAGGCGACAAAGTTCTTCCATTGGGACGATCTTCCTCTCCGGCCATTATCACCTTGGGATTGGGCGCAAGTCATCTTCCTCCTTCTCGCCGGAATTGTGATTCCGGCCAACCTTGGTAGTGAGTTTTTCGGATGTGATTACTTCTCTCTTGGTTTTTTTGTCGCGTTCTCGGAGAATCTAGTAGTTCTCGAGAACACGAAACTCGTGGCTTTGCAAAGTCATCCCGAAGATACTCGGCGTGGACGCGAATAGAGGTGGAGCTTCCGAGGGACGCTTATGGTTGGATCTCATCTCTTCCTTCGAGTTACGCGAGGTAATACGTAAATTATTTTACGTTTCTACAAAATTTTAAATATATGATCATGTCTACACAAGATAAAGTTGCATGCTTAGATGTGTGGTTAAATAATTTGAGAAATTATTTATGCTAAACCTTCCGCTACACGTAATTAATTTTAAAATTACGAACCCACATCTATGTCAACATGCACCCGGTCCCAACAGTGGCATCAGAGTCAGTTAGTGTTCGACATAATCATATAATTGTTTTGCGGAAAACTTTGTCATGATCTCAATTTTGGAAAATTTTACAATTATGGTAAATTTTCGATTTAGGAATTTCAAAGTTTGGAAATCATCATGAAATTTCGCAAACTTTTGAAATATCCTTGTTTCTAAAATTTTATGATAATTATGAAAACTTTCTATTTATGGAAACTTTCCAATTTTGGAAATTTCTATTTTGGAAATTTTCCAATTTTGGAAAAACGTAAGTTTTCTTTGTACCAGAAAGTTACAATTATTCGGAAAACCATTTATTTTTGGAAACTTTCCATTTATGGAAAGCTCGCAATTTTGGGCACTTTCTTTCAAGAAAGTCTAGACAAAATTACGAGAATATTAATTGGTATTTAAATTCATAATTGGAAATTAAATTATTTACAAAATTCTTTATTTTGGATTGAGCCTTGGGGAGCCGTCCAATTTAAAGTTAGTTGTTATAATTAAATTTTCCTAAATTGAATTTAAACTGTCAAATGTTTAATTTGGATTGAGCCTCAGGGAGCTGTCCAAATTATATTATCAATAAATTCTTATTTTAGATTGAGCCTCGGGGAGCCGTCCAAATTAAGTTATTAATATTAATTTTCCATAAATAGAATATGTGATTAAATCTTGAAAATTTTTGAGGTGATTCTCAAACGATAATTTCCTTATTTGATTTATGAGGTGATGCTCTTACATATTATTGTCTCCAAAATTAATTAGGAAAATTATTTTCTATAGAGTATATTTTCTTAAATAAGATTTTCATGAAAATAATATGTGGTTGAATTAAGGGAATCTGTCTCTTAATTTTATAAGATTTGATTTAGAGAAATCAAAGTCTTAAATATATTAATTCCGAAATTGATTATGATAATTTAGGAAATTGTTTCCCAAAAACAATTCCTTGAATAAAGTATGAAATTAGAATTAGGAAATCCGGTTCCTAATTCAATTAATGAGACTTGATAAATTAAGTCACATACATACTTTATTAAGGAAATCGTTAGAACATGACATAATTATATGTCATGAATGTGCATAAAAGAAAAGATGAGACCTAAAACCCCTTACAAAATATTAAGGACAACACCTTTCATTAATATGGTTAGAACCGGAGTTTTGTTTCTTGTTTGGGTTGATGGACACATCCATGCCCGGCTTGAACCTCAACATGTTCAAACCATGGAATTAGTTTATGATTAATATAGTTGGAGTCAGAGGTCAATCCTTAGTTTTGGTTGTTGGACACATCCAAGCCTGACTAAACGGTTGAATGAGCTCCAACCATATTAAAACTATTTCTTGATTAATGGGTTAACCTTAAGCTTGGAGCATCGATTTGTTGTGCCACAGCCAAGGTCGATGTAAAGAGGGGTGCAGTTGGGTGCTATGTACATTGTTGCATAATTGTTAATGAGTTAACAACCCAATGATATATGCAAATATTCAATTAGTTGATAGCATAATGTGATAGTTACATATGTGTAATATGTAATCGGTATAATTACCTACCTTCATAGCTAAGAATAACTTGATGGACTCCAGCCATGGTTGTTCTTATTTATGGTTGGATATCAACCTATTTGGAGATGTTCCAATGATCTCCCGAATTGATAAAAAGGGTTATTCAATTCGAAGAATAAATAGGATTTAATTAATGTATATTGATGCATTCTTTATCATTCTCATCACATAACCTCAATTTGTATTTCTAGGATAATCACCTGATCATGTCTTCTCTGAATTTGCGTTCCATTTTGGACACCAATAAGTTAACTAAGCCCAAAAGGATTGAAAAGGCACCAAAAGGCACCTGCCATCACTGCGGCAAGGAGGGCCACTAGCGAAGAAACTGTAAGGTTTATCTTGAGTCCCTGAAGAGGATGGGGCATCCGATGCCCCATCCTCTTCAGGCATCTTCGTTATTGAATGTCACTCTATTTCCTCATACACCTGGGTACTTGATAACGGGTGTAGCTCACATATATGTATTGACATACACGGGCTAAGGAATAGAAGAAGACTCGTCAAGGGAGAAGCAAATTTACGAGTTGGAAATGGAGCAAAGATTGCTGCTATTGCCATCGGAACATATTTGCTAAAGCTCCCTGCTGGATTTGTCTTAGAATTTGATAATTGTTATTTAGTTCCTTCGTTAATAAAGAACATTGTATCTATTTCAAGCTTGAATGAAAAGGGTTACTATTTAACTTTTAATAACAATTGCTGTTACATATCTTTAAATGGTGTTCTTTATGAGACCGAAACTTTATGCAATGGTATCTACACGTTAGATTTATCCGGTGACGTTTTCAATATCGAAGTTAGCAACAAACGTGCTCGAATAGATAATCAAATAGACTCCTATACGTGGCATTGTCGTCTTGGCCATGTAAGCAAAATAAACGATGACCAAATTACACCGATGTGGAATTCTGGAATCATTTGAGCCTGGTTTATTTGATACATGCGAATCATGTTTAAAAGGCAAGATGACCAAATTACCCTTTTCCGAAAAAGGTAAACCAGTGGGAGAATTGCTTGGTCTACTACATACTGATGTATGTGGACCAATGTCAACTCTTGCACAAGGAGGCTATAGCTACTTCATTACCTTTATCGATGATCACTCACGATTCGGGTATGTGTTCTTAATGAAACACAAATCTGAAGCTTTTGAGAAATTCAAAAGGTTCAGAAGTGAAGTAGAGAAACAGTTAGGCAAAAGTATTAAGATACTTCGATCCGATCAGGGTGGTGAATACTTAACTCAAAAGTTTCAAGATTATCTTAGGGACAATGGGATATTGTCTCAATGGACTCCACCATATACACCACAGCATAATGGTGTATCTGAGAGGCGTAACCGAACCTTGATGGACATGGTTAGATCTATGATGAATCATGCAACTCTTCCAAAATCCTTTTGGGGCTATGCGCTTAAGACAGCTGTTTACTTGCTAAACAGAGTCCCGACCAAGGTAGTCTCTACTACTCCATATGAGACATGGAATAGTAAGAAACCTCATTTATCTCACCTAAAGATATGGGGTTGTCCTGCTTATGTAAAACGGACTGTATCAGACAAATTGGATGCTAAGTCTGATAAATGTCTATTTATTGGATACCCTAAGGAAACGAAGGGTTACCAATTCTATCATCCCTTAGAACAAAAGGTGTTTGTTTCAAGGCATGCTGTATTTCTAGAAAAAGAATTTCTTTTACAAGAAAACAGTGGGAGTAGCATTGAACATGAAGAAGTTTAAAAAACTCAAATAGACATTACAGAGACACCTAGTCTAGACCCACAACTAATAACTCAAAATGATGAGCTATCAGTTGAA
The DNA here is from genome assembly GCA_024364735.1 of Boesenbergia rotunda. Lineage (NCBI taxonomy): Eukaryota > Viridiplantae > Streptophyta > Magnoliopsida > Zingiberales > Zingiberaceae > Boesenbergia > Boesenbergia rotunda. The sequence goes on along the minus strand of JAGFNQ010005383.1, from coordinate 132,817 downwards.
CCTAAAACAACACCACTTCTTCGTAGGTCTGATAGGACACGCAATATTCCAGAGAGATACAGATTTCTCATAAGTGAATCGAACGATGTATTACTCATTAACAATGGCGAACCTATCAGTTATGAAGATGTTCTAAAAAATTCAGAAAGGGATAAGTGGCTTGAAGCCATGAAGTCGGAAATGGATTCCATGTACAAAAATCAAGTATGGGACTTGGTTAACCCACCTGAAGGGATTAAGCCCATAGGGTGCAAGTGGGTTTTTCAATAAGAAAACTGACATGGAAGGTAATGTTGTTACCTTTAAGGCTAGATTAGTGGCAAAAGGATATCGTCAGAAACAAGGAATTGATTATGACGAAACCTATTCGCCAGTAGCTATGCTTAAATCCATTCGGATGCTCCTGGCCATAGCAGCTCATTATGATTATGAGATATGGCAAATGGATGTGAAAACAGCTTTCCATAATGGAAAACTACTTGAGGATGTATACATGGTACAACCTGAAGGTTTCACATCGGTTAATAAAACCAAAGTATGCAAGCTTCGACGATCCATATATGGATTAAAGCAAGCATCCAGGCGCTGGAACATCCGTTTTGATGAGACAATCAAAGAGTTTGATTTCTCACAAAATCCTGACGAACCTTGTGTGTACAAGAAGGTTAGTGGGAGTGCAGTCGTATTCCTGGTGTCATATGTCGATGACATATTACTTATAGGAAACGATATATCAGTCTTACAGTCAGTTAAAATTTGGTTGTCCAAAACTTTCTCCATGAAAGACCTGGGAAAAGCAACCTATATCCTTGGGATTAGAATCTATAGAGATAGATAAAACGGTTGCTTGGTCTTTCGCAGTCTACATATATAGACCGAGTGCTAGAAAAGTTTAGCATGTCGGAATCCAAGAAAGGCTACCTTCCCATTAGGCATTGGATCAACCTTTCGAAGTCTATGCGTCCGCGCACAGAAGACGAGAGGATTTGCATGAATAAGATTCCTTATGCATCCGCGATAGGATCTATCATGTATGTTATGTTATGTACTAGGCCCGATGTATCGTATGCTCTGAGCGTCACAAGCAGATACCAGTCTGATCCAGGAATGGATCATTGGGCGGCTGTCAAGACAATCCTCAAGTACTTAAGAAGAACTAAGGATGTGTTCCTAATATATTGAGAAGGTGATATGATAATACGTGGGTATATAGATGCCAGTTTCCAGACAGATAAGGATGACCTCAAATCTCAGTCCGGATACGTATTTATTTTGAATGGAGGCGCAATAAGTTGGAATAGTTCCAAGCAAGACACTGTAGCGGATTCTACCACGGAAGCGGAATATATTGCAGCTTCGGAAGCAGCAAAGGAAGCAGTCTGGATCAAGAAGTTTGTCTCAGAACTTGGTGTGGTTCCAACCATTGGTGAAGCAATACCGGTTTATTGCGACAACAATGGAGCTATTGCACAAGCGAAGGAACCAAGGTCTCATCAGCGATCCAAACATGTGCTTCGCCGCTATCATCTGATCAAAGAGATTATAAGTAGGAATGACATACAAATTATGAAAATTCCCACTGAAAGGAATTTAGCGGATCCTTTAACTAAGGCCTTGCCTCAAAGCAAGTTTGAGGGTCATGTTAGAGCCTATGGTATTGGATACCATAGCGATTGACATTAGGTCAAGTGGGAGTTTGTTAGTGATATGAGAAAAATGTCCTAAGGCAATCGCCTTATGATTGTAATCATTTATTTTAATAAATAAATATTCACTATTTGAGTATACAAGTTTATGTATTTGATTGAGATCTTAAACTCATTTACTGAATGTCCGCAATACAATTCACAGCATTAGAGAATTTGTGATGAATTCACAACTAGCGATTATCTCAACATGTGCAATTGTGAAGTATTGAAATTGTCCCTAGTCGATGAATTGATAAATACGGACACTATCAATTCTGTTGAGACTAGCATGGGTTATTCTATAATCAGCTGATTCTCACTGGCTGGTGACATTGGGATGTCCGGAGATAAACATGAATGCTAGTTAAGGGAACTAGTTCATTGGAGTGACTGGCTGTAAAACTTCATATGGTAGTCTATATATAGATATGTCAATGAAGTTCTTATTGGAGCTTAAGTCCGATGTTCCTTTGACTTGCGGTGTTCAAGTCATCTTGGTCATGGAGACTTATACTTTGACATCTTAAGCAAGCATCTCCAAGGAGGTGTGGACCCAGGATGGTTGGGTATAAGCCGAAGTGCCCGAAGATGTTTGAACAGCCTACAAAGGATTCACCACTCCTTGCGAGGAGATGTATACCCAAGGTCTATCGTCGGATTGTTACTCGAAGCCTCTGGCCAGAGCATGACATGTTCAGAGTATGAATCTCTTAAATACATGAGAGTAATTAGAATTCGTAGGACGAGAAAACGTTACTTGGGCTAGGTGTGACGTAGTCAGCCTAGTGGGGACTGATACACATAGACCATGTCCTGAACCAAGTGGGTATAAGATGGTGAAGGGAATGGGGCACGATTCATTATAGCTGCTGAAGGGTTTCAAAATTATTTCTAAGGTCAACCGTTGATCTTTCGATTAATTGGGGATCATGATGTAATACTAGGTGTCACTCATGATCGTTCTATAATTGATTAATTATAGACGACCAACATAAATCGAAAGCCTATTTAGTCACATGCACTACGAGTAATCCGAGGGATTTTAAATGAGTTGAAAATTGGATTTTCGAATCAAGAGAGATTAGGTTTGGTTAAGCCAAACGATAAGTCAAATCTGAATTTTTCAGAGACGCATCGGAAGCATAAAATGGCTAAGTCTTTTGAAGACTTAATAAATGAATTAAATAAGTTTAATTCATTGGGGCGTGACTTGGATGGGCCGGCCAAAGAGGGTCTCCATCCTCTTTGCTTGGCCGGCCACAACAAAGGGAGAGAACCAAGTTTTTGGTTCAATTTATAAAATAAACCAAGTGTAGTTTGTTTTATAAAATTATGGATGATATAAATTTTTATATAATAAACCATGGATTGGTTTATTTTTCATGGAAATTTAAATGAATCATGGATTAATTTATTTTATTTTATAAAATCAATCATGGATTGATTTACCATGATAAGAAAATTTATTCCTTAAGAAAAAAGGACACTTGGTCGGTTTTTATCATGAATTAAAATATGATAAAACTTGGCATGATGGAATAAGTCATAGAAAATTTATTCCATAAGAAAAAAGAGTCTTGGCGGTTGAGAGACCACTATATAAAGGACCCAAGGCAAAGCTTGGAAATCAATCGAAGTATTCTTGCCTGGGCTCTCTCCCTCTCCTCCCTTCATTCTCTTGGCCGGCCACAAGGCTCTTCTCCCTTTTTCTTGCCGTGAGCACAAGGAGAAGCACCGAGGTGACAAAGTTCTTCCGTTGGGACGATCTTCCTCTCCAGCCATTATCACCTTGGCATTGGGCGCAAGTCATCTTCCTCCTTCTCGCCAGAATTATGATTCCGGCCAACCTTGGTAGTGAGTTTTTCCGATGTGATTACTTCTCTCTTGGTTTTCTTGTCGTGTTCTCGGAGAATCTAGTAGTTCTCGAGAACACGAAACTCGTGGCTTTGCGAAGTCATCCCGAAGATACTCGGCGTGGACGCGAATAGAGGCGGAGCTTCCCAGGGACGCTTACGGTTGGATCTCGTCCCTTCCTTCGAGTTACGCGAGGTAATACGTAAATTAGTTTACATTTCTGTAAAATTTTAAATATATGATCATGTCTACACAAGGTAAAGTTGCATGCTTAGATGTGTGATTAAATAATTTAAGAAATTATTTATGCTAAACCTTCCGCTGCACGTAATTAATTTTAAAATTACGAACCCGCATCGATGTCAACATGCACCCGGTCCCAACACAAAGGATTCACCACTCCTTGCGAGGAGATGTATACCCGAGGCCTATCGTCGGATTGTTACTCAAAGCCTCTGGCCAGAGCATGATATGTTCAGATTATGAATCTCTTAAATACATGAGAGTAATTAGAATCCATAGGACGAGAAAACGTTACTTGGGCTAGGTGTGACTTAGTCAGCCTAGTGGGGACTGACACACATAGACGATGTCCTGAACCAAGTGGGTATAAGATGGTGAAGGGAATGGGGCACGATTCATTATAGCTGCTGAAGGGTTTCAGAATTATTTCTGAGGTCAACCGTTGATCTTTCGATTAATTAGGGATCATGATGTACTACTAGGTGTCACTCATGATCATTCTATAATTGATTAATTATAGACGGCCAACATAAATCGAAAGCCTATTTAGTCACATGCACTACGAGTAATCCGAGGGATTTAAAACGAGTTGAAAATTGGATTTTCCAATCAAGAGAGATTAGGTTTGGTTGAGCCAAACGATAAGTCGAATATGAATTTTTCAGAGACGCATCGGAAGCGTAAAATGGCTAAGTCTTTTGAAGACTTAATATATGAATTAAATAAGATTAATTCATTGGGGCGTGGCTTAGATGGGCCGGCCAATGAGGGCCTCCATCCTCTTTGCTTGGCCGGCCACAACAAAGGGAGAGAACCAAGTTTTTGGATCAATAAACCAAGTGTGGTTTGTTTTATAATAAACCAAGGTTTGATTTATTTCTTCATGGAAATTAAAATGAACCATGGATTGGTTTATTTTATAAAATCAATCATGGATTGATTTACCATGATAAGGAAATTTATTTCATAGGAGAGAAGAGACTTGATTGATTTTTATCATGAATAAAAATATGATTTTAACCATGATATAAAATAAAATTTGGCATGATGGAATAAGTTATTCCATATTTGAGAGGCTTGATGGTTGAGAGGCTACTATATAAAGGACCCAAGGCAAGGCTTGAAAAATAATCGAAGAGATGAAGGCATAGGCTCTCTCCCTCTCTTTCTCTCCTTCTCTTCTCCCCTTCTTGCCGTGCGCCAACCAGCCCCAAGAATGAGCACCAGCCGGCCGCCCCTGCCTTTTCCTTACCGACCACCACCTGCTGCCAGAGAAGGAAGCTCCGGCCATCTCTTGGCCGGAAGAAGGTGCTGCCGGAATTAGAGTTTGCCGCAAGGATCTTTTTGCCGCAAGCCTCTTCTTTTGCTTCTCCGGAATTTTGATTCCGGCCATCCTTTTGTGGTTAGTCTTCCGACTTCTCTCTTGGTTTTTCTTGTCGCGTTCTCGGAGAATCTAGTAGTTCTTGAGAACACGAAACTCGTGGCTTTGCGAAGTTATCCCGAAGATACTAGGCGTGGACGCGAATAGAGGCGGAGCTTCCAAGGGACGCTTAGGATGGATCTCGTCCCTTCCTTTGAGTTACGCGAGGTAATACGCAAATTAGTTTACGTTTCTGCAAAATTTTAAATATATGATCATGTCTACACAAGATAAAATTGCATGCTTAGATGTGTGGTTAAATAATTTGAGAAATTATTTATGCTAAACCTTCCGTTGCATGTAATTAATTTTAAAATTACGAACCCGCATTCATGTCAACATGGACCCGGTCCCAACACGTAGGCTCCTGGAGTGAGTGCTCCATCTAAACTGACTCTAACCTCCTGGATGGACCTCCAAAAAGCATCAAGAGGGAGGAGTAGATCTTACTCTAAGTCGTAGCACTCCACCTCTTACATGGATGTTGTACCTTAATCGCCTTCGGCCACCTGAACATTTTTCTGTGAAGTTTAAGTGTGGGGGAGCAATGCACTATAATATGGATCACATGAAGAATGCTCTCTCTACCACCCATACTCCTCCACTACCGCAATGGAGATTATTTCTTGATAGACTCCGACCGCCAGAAATAAAGGGGAGTTTGTTCTTTCTTGCATTTTATTTCATTGCATGTTTCATTTTTATATTTTCTGGAAGTGAAATTTCTTTTAAAATGAGTTCATGTTAATAAATGCTTGGTTAGTGCAAAATGAATAAAGTGTCATTGTAGATACCCTTTTATCCCTTTTGACATTTTATTTCTTGCGTGAGTTGGAATAAATGTATCCATTTAGATTTTCTTATATCATTTTAGAGTCCTTTGAAAGCAAATTAAATTTGGTTGTTAAAACTTAGGATTTGAGCCATTGGATGAAAATTCTTGGTTGCTTGAGTACTTCTTAGTTATGGACTCTAGAATGATGACTTGAGATGAATTCTTTTTACCTAGTGAGGATTTGGCCTTATTTGTGAGATACACACATGTGATTGTACTCTAGAACTTGCTTAGGTTCTTTCAAAGCAATATTTCTATGATTGGATCACATTTATGGAGGTGGATCACTTTGTTTCCTTTCTCATATCATTTTTGGCAATTTTGTTTCTCTATATTCTATTTTACTTCCCCAAGCTTCATGTTCATCATAATCTATTCCATTGGACTTGGTTACCTTAATGTTTCTTAATGTTACCTTGCCTAAGATAGACAAAAGTTTAAGTGTGGGGGAGGTTGCAAGCATTCTATCAAAAATTAAGGACAACCAAGCATTGGTAACATACAAACAAAAGTGTGCCAATTTGAAGGATTTTTGTATCAAGTTTGGGTTGCAAGAGTTAATTGAAAGTGGAGCATATAATTTCCTTCTTATTATTGGATGTTTCAAAGTTTTAGGGGCAGTTGGCAGAGAAATAAAAAGAAGAAGAAATTGTTGCATGCCAAGTGGGATGCAAAAGCTTAAAGTGTACAAGTGGAGTACTTAGAACTCTATTATCATGGAAGGCTCCAAGTTGTGAAGAAGTGGAAGCTCTAGAATCTGAATTGCAGATGGTAAGAATGGAAACGAAAAATAGAGATAGAAATTCGGCTACAGAGAAGAAAGAAAAGGAAAAAAAAGAAACTTGGCAGCTGAAAAACACAGAGAAAAAAAAATAGATGAAAAGAAAAGAAAAGAAAAGATTTTGGTTAATTTACTACGTGTGAAGATGTGAACAAGATGCTCGAAACATTTCAGAATCCTGGTTATTGATTGAAGAGAAGAAAAATCTTGGCATACGACAGCTTCAGAATTCAGGTAGAAACAGTTTTTTGGCCACTGCTCAGACTCTGATCGGTCCCGTGACCGATCAGGGAGCAGCCAGTCCGATCCATAGAACGTTCAGACGATGACTGATCGGTCCAGTGACCGATCAGTGGAGTTGGCACACTGAATTTTCGCAATTCTTCAAGCTTTGCTCCACCACAACTATGATACATGCAAGATAAGCTAAAAGAAATGGGCAAAGTGCATTAGAGACATTTTTGAGTGTCCAAGTCTTCCATTTATTCTACTTTTTCCATATTTCCTTATCATACCATATTTCTTTACTTTTTCTATATTTTCTTACCATGCTATATTTATTTTCCATATTTCCTTCTCATATCACATTTCTTTAATTCCTTTATTAAAACTCTTTAGCATCAAAGTTCATTAAATTTTATCTCATTTTTATCATTTCATATATCTTCTAAACTTGTTTGAATAAGCTTTTGTAGATGTGGATCCAATTCATGAATGATGGTGGAGAGTAGATAATAAGCAAGCCTATGGTAGTGCAAGAACCATGTTGTGTTTGAGTGAGCTCTATTTTTTTCATTGAAATGTAGAACTTAGGAAGAGAGCCCCAAAACTTCCCTTGCAAGTTTTTTGAGTTTAATTCATCTCAATGAGTCATGATAGATGAAGTTTGCTAAGTTATTGATTTAAGGACAAGTTTTTAGTCCATTGAGCTTAGATTTTTGAAAATTGACAACCCTTGGTAATTTCCTTTCAATTGCTTCTAACTATGATAAAGACTAATCTAGGGGGATACATCTTAGCTTACTAGTAGCTTGTGCGAGACACCTAAGAGTAAGTGTGGGGGAGTTGATAACTACCATTTTGCTGATTATTTTAGGCTCTAAAATCCATGTTTGATCCACATTTTATATGCTTAAGTTTGCATTTATATTAGGTTTCATGTATTTCTTCTAACCGAGTTAATAAGCATTTAGGTATTAAGGGTAGGTTTATAGTGTAAACATTATTTTTCCTAGTGCCCTTAAGCATGATTTCTGAGTCTTGCAAGTTTCTAATCAGGCAGTTAGAGTTGGTAAAGGTAACTACATAGCCAGTATCACACAATTGACTTATACTAAGCAAGTTAAATTTAAAATCTTCAACCAAAAGCACCTTTTTAATAACAAAATCAGATTTGAGTTCAATGTTACCTGACCCAATGACTTTGAGTATAGCATTGTTGCCAAATGCTACTGAGCCTAGGTTCTTGAACTTGAGTTTGGTGAATTTCAATTTGTCCCCAGTCATGTGTCTGGAGCACCCGCTATCCAACATCTATTGGTACAAATCTTTATGTTCCTACATATAAAGAGTTTGTTGATTTGGATCCAATTAGAATCAAGGGTATCCTAAATTGATTTTCACAACATAGTCTGTCTCACCCAATCTAGAGTTATCAATCACGTTAACCTTATGGGTTTTTGTGAGACAATTTTTAATAGAAGTACATATTTTATTTTGAAAAATCATGATTAATTTTCAAAAGTCAAATTAATTTTAAAAAACCAGTTAATTATGTTTATAAATTTATTTTTGAAAATAGTGGTTGAATCTAAGGTCAATTGAAATTTGTGTTAGATTCAAATCTATCAATAGTAAAGTGAATTTGGTTTTCAATAATTAGCTTCCAGGTCTTGGCGAGGCACTTGGCCTTCTTTGGTCGTAGCCTTATTGGATCATCAACCCTTTCCTTGATAAAGCCTTTTATTGAAAATTCATTTTCATGTTACTCCTTAAATGTTTTTGGTCTAACTAGTTTGGGTCTTGGATCGGTAGCTTCGGCTAGTTCCGCCAAAATGGCTTCCCTAATGTACTATCATCTCACCTCCACCCAATACTATGTTATTCAAATTTCAGTTAATTGGTTTAGTCCTTAATCTAACCAGTCCTAGATCTAAGCATGGTAAATTGCAGAAAATAAATAAACAAACAATTATGCAATTTTACTATAAAAAAATGAATTTATTTAACTATAAAAATAGTTTTTAATTTGGCTCCCCCTGGACTAAAGCCACAGTAATGATTAGGCAAGATATGAATCTTGTCCTTGGGGATCCAATACTGGTTTGGTCCAGCTTGGTTGTTCAGGCAATGTTTGGGTACCCATGCCTGAACTTTGGGTCTAGACTGATTCAGTACAACATAATATGACCTTTGTCTAGCCTTGGTTCGATACCCTAACCCGGATCGATTTAGAACTGACTTCTGTTTTCCAAGGATCATGTCAAGACTCTTGGAACCCGAAGTGAATCGTTCCAAAGCTGCTCTTAGGTCCTTGACTTGAGTTTTCAAGAAGGAGTTCTCATTCTCAAGTTTTTCAACTTGAGTAGAGGTTCCTTCTTGAACCTCCTCAGTTAAGGATCTAGAGTCAACTCCCTCTTTCAGGAGTTTTACCTCCTGTCGGAGAGACTCGACTCGAATTTTGGCTTTCACCATGTTACTAGAAAGGTATGCGATTAATTCAGCTAATTCAGATTTTGAATAACCACTTATAGTGATTTTGCCGTCTTCCGAAATGGTGAGCATTCCGTCGTCCAGTTTCGATTCTGATCCGGTGTCGATGTCTTCGGATGCAGTCAAGGCGAGCAAGTTCGATTGTGGAGCCTCTTCTTCTTCTTCGGATGAAGACTCGTCCCAGGTTGCTTGAAGGGCCTTCTTCCTTCTTGTCTTCTTGGCTTCTTTCAGATTAGGGCACTCTGATTTGAAGTGTCCCTTCTTGTTGCATTCGAAGCAGGTCACAATTGATTTGTTCTTGGATGGTTCGGCCGGATCCTCCTTCTTTCGGCTGGCTTTTCTTCTGTTGGGCTGGTTCTTTAATTCTTTGTAGTAGTCCCGGGCTAGTCGAACAAGCTTGGGTCGATCCCCTTCGCTGTCTTCTGAGTCTGAGTCTGAGTCAGACTCGGGTGCAGGTTGAGGCTTCTTTTTGACCATCTTTCCTGTTTTGCCTACAACAAAAGCAATGCCTTTCTCGGCCAATGTGCAGTTAGTCTGCTCATGTAATTCATGTTCAGAAAATAACTCATCTAATTTTATTTTGGAAAGATCCCTTGAAACTTTGTACGCATCTACCATAGATGTCCACAAAGTATTTCTCAGGAAAGCGTTAAGAGTATACCTGATCAGGTCACGGTTTTCTACCTTGTGACCAATTGTATGTAGACCGTTCATCAACTCTTGGATTCTAGCGTGGAGCTGGGCTACTGACTCGCCGTCGTTCATTTTAATCGTGTACAGCTTGTTCAGTAGTAGGTCCCTCTTGCTGATTCGGGTGTCGGAGGTTCATTCGTGCAATTCAATTAACTTACCCCATAGTTCCTTTGCACTATTGAATGGTCCCACCCGGTTCAGCTCTTCTTTGGTTAGACCACATTGGAGTGTTTGGGTAGCTTTAGCATCAGCCTCAATCTTTCTTTTTAGTGAGGTGTCCCATTCGGTGTAAGGTTGTGGCACTCCTTCAGTATTTTTTGGGATTTCCAAACCAGATTGGATTATTATCCACATGTCCACCTGAGTTTTCAAGTGGACTTCCATCCGACTCTTCAAGTAGGAGAAATCCTCCCCACTGAAGAGTGGTGGTCTGGCTATACTAAAACCCTCATGCATGGCCATTTAGAGATTCTGAAATAATAACAACGAGAAAAAAACTGTCCCAAAACTTGGTCTTGGATTAGCAGTGCGGGAATAAGATCTTTAAAAGAAATTATCGAGTGGTGTTGCACCAACCTCGATTAAAGATAAAAACTTCGATCGAAAAAGAAATTGAAAAACTTCGTAAAAATTTAAAAAATTCCCAAATTGGTGGTTGCACCAAATTTGAGCTACCCCGCTCTGATACCATTTGTTGGATCGAGAAACACGATAGAGGGGGGAGGTGAATATCGTGAAAACTTTTTCGGATATGACTTAAGAGAAAATACACAGCGGAATTAAAAACAAACACAAGGAACATAAGTATTTTTTACTTGGTTCGAAGTCGCGGTCGGCTCCTACTCCAAGGCCCACGGTCCTTGACCATTTACTGCGGGCAATTCTATAATAGCGCAAAGATTTACAGAATTTTGATACAATAGTAGTGCAGTAAATAAACGAATACACTTTTCGTTACCGACGCTCGGTGTGGATCGCACTTCGGAGCAGAGGGTCGTCGTCGACGTTGGAATGTCGAGATCGGAGTTTGCCAGAGCAGAGAGCTTTAATGAAAAGCGTAGAGGAGTTGGAAATTTGTGTTGTTGAAGCCTAGGGGTCGAGCCCCTTTTATAGTGCTCCTAGGGGTGCCTGATTCACCGAGGGCGCCTGACATGTGCCTTCAGATCGGAGAAACCTCATCCGTAGCTCGGTTAGTGCTTATCCCTTCAGAATTGGCCTCGGAGCTGACTGGGGCACCCGGGACCTCCCGGGCACCCAGCTTGACCTGGTCCGCTGGCTTCATGGCTGATTTTACTTTGAATCCTCATTGGCTTTGACCTTGTGCGCCCGGGACCTCCCGGGCATCCCGGGTGCCTATCCCAGTGTTGTTTCGAAGCGATTCTTGCTTAACTTCTTGTTTGGCTTTGACCTTGGGCGCCCGGGACCTCCTGGGCGCCTAGCCCAGCTGCATGCCCCTCTCCTTTGGGGCGTTCTGAGCTGCAGAAACTCACTCCTTCGGTCCTTGCATCCAAGGTTAGTTCCACAACAAATAAGGCAAGAATATTAGTCCATTTTTACAGTCGTAGCTGTCTTGGTTCTGACTTCGGATATCCTAAATGGAACACTAGGTCGAACTGACGCCTACTGTTCCCTCGACGGGGAACGCGTCCTCACCTACTCCTCTCAGGAGAATTTACCTTTTGCCAACCGGCTCCTCCGGTTGGACTTTTTCCCGATCAACCTAACTAGGTCTTCGTGCCTAGTCCTCGACCAGGACTTCATGCCCACCTTCCGAGCAGGTCTTCGGTGCCCAGTCCCTTGCCAAGACTTCGTGCCCAGTCCTCGACCAGGACTTAGTGCCCACCTTTCGAGCAGGTCTTCGGTGCCCAGCCCCTTGACTAGGTCTTCTTTGCCCAGCCCTTTGCTAGGACTTCTTGCCTAGGTTGCCTAGGGCTTCTTTCCTGCACACTTAATAAACACATTAGATAACAATAACATCTTAACTCTTGAACCCTTTGCCATTATCAAAACTCAGGCTTAACTTAGGTGCTACCTGCACCCACAATCTCCCCCTTTTTGATTTATGACAACCCGGTTCAAAAAGTTAAGTTAATCATACATATAAGTAAAAAATTACATTCCTCCCCCTGGATGAAATCTCAGCCTAAGTTTTTTAAAAGTTCGTGGGGTTTTTGAAAAAATTTCTAAGTCTTAAAGTGAAACGTTTTTTAGGTTTTCAATACTTAGAAAATTTTCAGAAAAAGGTTTTAAGTTAGAAAACATTTTCCAAAAAAAATTTTGAGATAGGCACTTGGAAAATTTTCAGGAGAATTTGAATTTTCCACTTAAAGAATTTTCAATCAACTATTTAGAGTAAGTACTTAGAATAATTTTGGAAAATTTTCAGGAGAATATTGAATTGTGCATTTTGAAAAATTTCCACTAAAGAGTAAGTACCTAGAAGCAAGTAATTTCGAAACTAACTTTCAAAATACTTAGTTTTTGCATTTTTGAAAATTTTCTAAACTTATTTTGAAGTTTTAACACTTAGAAAATTTTCAAGCAGTTTAATACTTAGAAATATTTTTCAAATAGGTTAAGTACTTAGAAATATTTTTCAACTAGTTTAAGTACTTAGAAATATTTCAAATAGTTTAAGTACTTAGAAAATTAACCTTCAAATAGAGCTTAAGTACTTAAGGAATTCTACTTTTTGAAAAAGGAGATAAGGTTTGTTTAAAAATTTTGTTTAATTTTAAACAAAATTTTAAAACCTTCATTTCTCTCCTTTCCAATCTCTCCCCCTTTGCCATACATCAAAAAATATAGCAAAAAACATATAGCATTGAAACTGAGTAATCAATGTAAGATGCTGTACTGAAACAATTCTTAAATTTAAACTGGACCAAATCAATTTGAATTTCTGCTTTCAGGTCCTGTCTAACCCAATTAACTATTTACTAATTGTTATAAACAGTAGCTTTCGCTAGGGTTAGTCAAGTTAAGTGATCTGATCAAGTTAGATTTTCTAAGCTTCACACTTAACTTGATTACTGTTGATTGGTATTTAGTGCCCCAATTACTGCAGATGCACAGACTTAAGCATCTTGAATCAAGGCAAAGACCTAAGCATCTCAACCCATTCTAGGTTATCAATCAAAAGTACCTTAAGATGCTTGTGAGATGCTAGCTAGGTTGATTCATTGAGCATGGTCCTAGCGGCTTCCTGAAGGGTTCTGTTCATTCTTTCTACTATCCTATTTTGCTAGGGGGGTTCTAGGACAGGAAAACTCGTGAATATATCCATTTATTCTACAGAAGTCCTCAAACCTTTGATTCTCAAACTCTCCCCCGTGATCACTTCTAAGTCTTTTGATTTGGTATCATTTTGATTTTCGATTATCTTGCATAAGTCAATAAACAGGTTTAGGGTTTCATCCTTAGTTTTTAGGAACCTGACCCAGAAAAACCTAGAATAATCATCGATAATGACTAAGTAGTACCGGTTTCCGCTTAGTGACTTGGCTCCATGTGAATCAAATAGGTCAAGGTGCAAGAGCTCAAGTGTGGTTTGGGTTAAGTCTGATTGAATTTGCTTGTGATTAGACCTGGTTTATTTACCTTGGTTACATGAGTTACATATCGTGTTTTCATAGTTCTTAATTTTTGGTACTCCTTTAATTAGACCAAGCTGGGTGATTTTGGAAATTAGTCTAACATTAGTGTGACCTAATCTCCTATGCCAGAGGTTGGATTCTTCTAGTTGAGTTAAGAGGCATTTTGGTACTAGAGGTATATTGATAGTATAAACATTGTTTTTCCTGCTACCCTTAAGCCTGACTTCTGAGTCTTGAAGATTTCTAATTAGGCAGTTAGAGTTGGTAAATGTAACTACATAGCCAGTATCACATAATTGACTTATACTAAGCAAATTAAACTTGAAATTTTCAACCAACAGTACCCTTTTAATTACAAAATTGGTTTGAGTTCAATGTTACCTGACCCAATGACCTTGAGCGTAGCATTGTTGCCAAATGCTACTGAGCCTAGATTCTTGAACTTGAGTTTGGTGAATTTCAATTTATCTCCAGTCATGTGTCTGGAGCATCCACTATCCAACATCCATTGGTCCAAATCTTTTTGTTCCTACACATAAAGTATTTATTGATTTGGATCCAATTTCAATTAAGGATAGCTTAAATTATTTTAACAACCTACTCTGTCTCACCCAATCTAGTGTTATCAATCACGTTAACCTTATGGGTTTTGTGAGACAGGTTTTGACAAAAACAAAGATTTTGATTTGAAAAAACATGGTTAATTTTGAAGGACTTGAATTAATTTTGAAAAGTTCTAAGGTTAAGTTTATTGAGTTTGAAATATGTTTGAATCTAAGATTAATTAAATTTGTGTTAGATTCAAATTTGACAATATAAAGTGAATTTGATTTTCAATAATTGGCTTCCAAGTCTTGGCGAGGCACTAGGCCTTCTTTCGCCGTAGCCTTATTGGATCATCAACCCTTTCCTTGACAAAGCCTTTTATTAAAAATTCATCTTCAAGATACTTCTTGAAAATTTTGGTCTAACTAGTTTGGGTCTTGGATCGGTAGCTTCGGCTAGTTCCACCAGAATGGCTTCCCTAACGTACTATCATCTCACCTCCACCCAATACTATGTTGTTCAAATTTCAATTAAGTCATTTAGTCCTTAGTCTAACCAGTTCTAGGTGTAAGCATAATGAATTGCAGAGGGAAATAAACAAGCAAACATGCAATTAAAATTAAAGAAGTAAGCACAAACTTATCTAATTTTGAAAATTATTTTTAAATTGGCTCCCCCTGGACTATAGCCTCGATAATGATTAGGCAAGATGTGAATCTTGTCCTTGGGGATCCAATACTGGTTTGGTCCAGCTTGGTTGTTCAAGCAAAGCTTGGGGACCCATACTTGAACTTTGGCTTTAGGTTGGTTCAATACAGCATAATAAGACCGTTGTCTAGACTTGGTTCGATACCCTAATCCAGATCGGTTATGAACGGACTTCTATTTTCCAAGGATCATATCAAGACCCTTGGAACCCGAAGTGAATCGTTCTAAAGCCACTCTGAGCTCCTTGACTTGAGTTTTCAAGGAGGAATTCTCTTTCTCAAGCTTTTCAACTTGAGTAGAGTTTCCTTCTTGAACCTTCTCGGTCAAGGATCTCGAGTCGGCTTCCTCTTTCAGGAGTTTTACTTCCTGTTGGAGGTACTCGACCCGGATTTTGGCATTCTCCATGTTGCGAGCAATTAATTTGGATAATTCAATTTCAGAATAATCTCTTACCGTTATTTGGCTGTATTCCGAGATTGTGAGCCTTCCGTCGTCTGGCTCCAATTCCGATCCGGTGTCGATGTCTTCCGAAGCGGTTAATGTGAGAAGATTTGATTGCCGGGCCTCTTCTTCTTCTTTAGAGGAAGATTCATCCCAGGTGGCTTGGAGAGCCTTCTTCTTTCGAGTCTTCTTGGCTTCCTTCAGATTTGGGCATTCTGATATGTAATGTCCTTTCTTGTTGCATTCGTAGCAAGTGACATTGGTTTTGCTTTTTGAAGTTGAAGGTTCATTTGGATCTTCCTTCCTTCGGCTTGCTTTATTTCTATTTGTCTGGTGCTTCAGCTCCTTGTAGTAGTCCCGAGCTAGCCGAACCAACTTGGGTCGATCCCCTTCATTGTCGTCTGAGTCTGAGTCCGAGTCAGACTCGGGTGCTGGTTGAGGCTTCTTCTTGGCGACTTTTCCTTGGGATTTACCTGCAATAAAGGCAATACTTTTCTCGACCATTGTGGATTTAGTCTGTTCATGCAATTCTAATTCTGAAAAAAGTTCATCTAATTAAATTTTTGAAAGGTCCCTGGAAACCTTGTAAGCATCTACTATAGATGCCCACAGTGTGTTCCTTGGGAACGCGTTTAGGGTATACCTGATTAGAACACGGTTCTCTACCTTGTGACCTATTGTATGCAACCCATTCATCAGCTCCTGGATTCTAGCATGGAGCTGTGTTGCTGATTCGCCTTCATTCATCTTGATCATGTAGAGTCTGTTCAGCAACAGATCCCTTTTGCAGATTCTGGTGTCGGAGGTACCTTCGTGCAGCTCAATCAGCTTGTTCCAAAGTTCTTTGGCACTGCTGAAAGGACCCACCCGGTTCAGCTCTTCCTTGGTTAATCCGCATTGCAACGTCTGGGTTGCCTTTACATCAGCCTCGATCTTCTTCTTCAATGAGGCATCCCATTCAGAATAGTGTTGTGCCACTCCTTCTGCGTTCTTGGGAATATCCAAGCTAGATTGGATAATTATCCACATGTCCACCTGAATTTTCAGGTGGACTTCCATCCTGCTTTTCCAGTAGGAGAAATCTTCTTCACTAAAAAGCGGTGGTTTGGCTGTGCTGAATCCCTCTTGCATGACCATAATATATTCTAAAAAAAATACAGACAAAGAAAACTTGTTCCAAGACTTAGTCTTGGATTAGTAGTGTGGAAGAAAATTAATAGAAAAAAACGATCGAGTGGTGTTGCACTAACCTCAATTAACGAGAATGATTCGAAAAAGAATTAAAATAATCCGTAAATCCAAAAAAACTCTCAAATTTGTGGTTGCACCAAATTTGGGCCACCCGCTCTGATACCACTTGTTGGATCGGAGAAATCGATAGAGGGGGGGGGTGAATATCGATATCAAATTTTTTAGAAAGCTAGAGAATATACGCAGTAAAAATAACAGAACAAACGCGAACACAGGTTGGTTTTACTTGGTTCGGAGTCACGGTCGGCTCCTACTCCAAGGCCCACGGTCCTTGACCGTTTACTTTGGGCAATTCTATAGTCGTAGAAAGAGTTTTACAAATTATGTACAAAATAGAACTGAAAAGTAAACTTGCAACACTTTTCGTTACCGACGCCCGAAGTGGATCGAATTTTGGAGCAGAGGGTTGTCGTCGGCGCTAGAATCTCGAAGTCGGAGCTTGTCGGAGCGTAACGCTTGAACGAAAGTGCTTGGAGTGTTGTGAATGATTGTTTTCGAATCCTTGGGGGTGAACCCCCTTTTATAGCACCCATGGGGGCGCCTATGTCGATGGGGGCGCCTACACGTGGCCTTTCCTGCGCGATCTCTTATCCGCAGGCTCGGTCAGCGCTTATCCATCTTCACAGGGGCGCCTGAGCTGAGTATGTCCAGAGGCTTCGCGGTAGTTTTGCTTCGGTTGCTTTGTTTTAGCCTTCAACTGGGGCGCCCGTATCCATACGGGTGCCTAGCCCCAGTGGGGCGCCTCACTCCTTTGAGGCGCCTGAGTTGCAGAAACACATTCCTTCGTTCCATACAACCAAGGTTAGTTCCAAAACACAAGAAGCAAATATGTTAGCCATTATTTACAACCTAAGCTGTCTTGGTTCTGACTTTGGGTCTCCCAAATGGAGCCCTAGGTTGAACCGACGCCTACTATTCCCTCGTCCGGGGAACGCGTCCTCACCTACTCCTCTCGGGAGAGTTTAGCTATTGCCAACCGGCTCCTCCGATTAGACTTTTGCCCAATCCACCTGACCAAGTCTTCATGCCCAGTCCGCGACCAGGACTTCTTGCCCAACTTCCGGTCAGGTCTTCGGTGCCCAGCCCTTTGCCAGGACTTCTTGCCCAGTCATTGACCAGGACTTCTTTGCCCAACTTCTGGTCAGGTCTTCTTGCCCAGTCCTTGACCAGGACTTCTTGCCCAGCCCTTTGCCAGGACTTCTTGTCTAGTGTACCTAGGACTTTTCCTGCACACTTAGTAAGCTTGTTAGATCACAATAACACCTAACTTCTGAACCCTTTGCCATTATCAAAACCCAGGTTTGACTTAGGTGCTTCCTGCACCAACACTATATTCAAAATAGGGTTATAATTAATAAAAGGCACAATAAAACCCCTTATGGACTATATTATCATAGATTGTCTAACCTACACTACCTAAGGGTCTTTGGGTGCAAAGTCCATATCTTGAACACTAAAGACTACGTAGGTAAGTTTCAATCTAAGTCAACCCCAGGGATCTTTTTTGGATATTCAACAACTAGTAGAGTCTATAGGGTTTATAATAAACAAACCCATAAAATTAAAGAAACTACTAATTTAATTTTTGATGAAGAAGTTGAACCAAAAGATAATCAAAATTTAAACCAATAAAATCTTGATCAAGAAGACAGTGAACCAATAATTGAACCACTGATTGAATCACTAAATGAACTAACACTTGAACCAACTACTGAGATATCAACTGAACTAATAACTGTACCAAACCAAGTAGTTGAACTAAACATTGAACCGAACCGTCCAGCTGAACCTAAGGCTGAACCTAGTTCTAGAAGGACAAAGAAACCTAGACTTAATCATCCTTCTGATCAAATTATGGGTGATCCAACCATAGGAGTCAGAAATAGGTCCTTCTATAGAAATCATAGTCAGATAGCACTCATTTCAAAAATTGAACCTAAGACTATAGAGGAAGCCCTACCTGACCCTGATTGGATCATATCTATGCAAGAGGAGTTAGCCCAATTTGAAAGAAACCAAGTCTGGGAACTAGTACCTAAACCTGAGGGCAAATCCATTATAGATACTACGTGGGTTTTTAGAAACAAACTAAATGATCAAGGGGAAATTGTTAGAAATAAAGTTCGCTTAGTAGCTAAAGGGTTTAGTCAAGTTGAAGGATTATACTATGATGAAACCTATGCCCCAGTAGCCAGACTTGAGTCAATTAGAATGTTATTATCCTTTGCAGCCCATAGAGGGTTTAAGCTATATCAAATGGATGTCAAGTCTGCTTTTCTAACTGGGTTTATTAAAGAAGTTTATGTAGGGCAACCCCCAGGATTTGAGGACCTAGAAAAACCTGAATATGTTTTTAAACTTAGAAAAACACTTTATGGGTTGAAACAAGCACCTAGGGCATGGTATGAACGATTATCAACTTATCTAATTTCTAAGAAATTTAACCAAGGTCAAATAGACTCCACACTTTTTGTTAAAATCTTAGAAAAAGATATTTTTATTGCACAAATATATGTTGATGATATAAAATTTGGATCCACTAACTCTAATTTTCTAAAAGAATTTGTAAAAATAATAGAAAGTGAATTCGAAATGAGCTTGGTGGGTGAGCTCAACTTTTTCTTAGGTTTACAAATTAAGCAAACTAGAGATGACAATTTTGTTCACCAATCCAAATATGCTAAAGAGTTAATAAAGAAATTCAAAATGGATAATTCAAAAAGCTTAAATACCCCTATGGCAACTAATGTCAAAATAGATAATGACCCTGAAGGTAAGTCTGTAAATCTTAAGTTATACCGAAGTATGATTGGTAGTCTACTTTACTTAACCGCTAGTAGACTTGATATCGTGTTTTCTATAGGAATGTGTGCTAGATACCAAACTTGTGCTAAGGAATCTCACTTAGTAGCCCTAAAAAGAGTACTAAGGTACATTAAGGATACCTAAATGTAGGAATTTGGTATTCTAGAACTTCCACTTTTGAATTATCAGGGTATTCTAACTCTGACTATGCTGGGTGCAAGTTAGATAGAAAAAGTACAAGTGAAAGTTGCCAACTGTTAGGACATAGCCTAGTTAGCTGGTGTAGTAGAAAGCAACACTACGTAGCCTTATCTACAACCGAAGCAGAATATGTTGTCCTAGGAGAGTGTGTGGCATAACTATTATGGATGATGCACACTCTTACACCCTGTTTGGAAACCTTTTAAGTAAGGAATTGGAATTCAATTCCGGTCGGAATTGAATTCCATCCGGAATTGAATTCCAATTCCCATGTTTGGAATGAATTGTAAAAAGAGAATTCAATTCAATTCAATTATTATACTTTTACGATTTTATCCCACGAGGATAGAGCCGGAGCAACTTTGATTTGTTTTGTGAGGGGGTGATTTGGTAATTTAATTTGTTTAAGTGAAAGGAATTCAATTCCTTTCACAAATCACATGTGTTTAGGTGTGATTTGTTTTGAGGGGTTTGAAAGGAATTAGAATTCAATTCCTTAGCAATTCCTTCCTGAAAATTGCTACCAAACGATGGAATTGAATTCCAATTCCCATGGGAATTCCAATTCCTTCCTTTCCAAACAGGGTGTTAAGGATTTCCAGCTTGACTACACCCAAATCCAAGTTTTTATTGATAACATTAGTTCAATCAATTTGACTAAGAACCCAATTCAACATTCCTAAACAAAACACATAGAAGTTAAGCATCATTTTGTAAGAGATCATGTAGCCAGGGGCGACATAGTACTTAAGCATGTGGACTCAAAATCCAACTTAGCTGACATTTTTACCAAACCCTTACCTGAATTTGAGTTTAGCTCACTAAGAAGGCAGTCAGGGTTGTGCTTAGTAGAATAGGAATGTTCTATATTTCTCATTTTTTTTAAATTTGTGTCAAAAATTAGCAATTTGAAAAATTATTTCTTTTATCAAGTTGTTGAAATTTTAAAATGATTTTCTGACTTAGTTTTTAATAAAAATTTACTCCCTTCAAAACTAGGGGTTTTGTGTAAATGGACATAGCTTAGGCCCTAACCCTAGAACTGCATGCACCTATAGATCTAGAAGCCAACATCTCATAAGCATCTTAGGGTACATTTGATTAATAACCTAGATTGGGATGAGATGCTTAGGTCTATGCCTTGATTCAAGATGCTTTAAGTCAGTGCATCTGCAGTAATTGGGGCAATAAATACAAGTTAAACAACAATCAGGTTAAGTGCCAAGCTTAGAAAATCTAACTTGATCAAATCACTTATCTTGACTAACGCTAGTGAAAGCTACTATTTTATAACAGTTAGTAAGTAGCTAATTGGGTTAGACAGGACCCGAACAAGATTGGTTTAATTTGGTTTGGTCCCTTTTCCTCCTTGAATTAATTAGAGTTGGTTCGATACAGATTTTCAAGTTTTTTCTCTAAGTTTGAATTAACTTGCAATAATTGTTATCAATTTCTTTTGATATACGGCAAAGGGGGAGAGAGAGAGAGAAACAGAGGAGAAAACTTTTCAAATTTTTCAAAATTTTAAATTTTTTTAAAATTTTCATCTCTTTTTCAATAAGTAAAGTAAAATGTCTAAGTACTTCAAAATTTTCTAGTATCTTCAAAATTATTTAATGTGTTTCTAAATTTTCTCTAAGTACTTTTGAGTGTTTAAATATGGTTCTAAATACTTCAAAGTTTTTTTAAGTGCTTTCAAAAACTTCCAAAGGACTTTAAATATTTCTAAGTGCAGTTGTTTTAAAAATATTCCTAAGAATTTTTTTTTAGTAAACAAAAGTTGTCTGAGCTAAATTTCTTCTGAAACTTTTTTGGCAAATGGTGGTAAGTAAAATTCTTCTTAGTGATCAAATTTTGTTTGAAAGAAATTGGTTTAAAGATTTTTTGTAAAAATGTTTTAAATGCATAAAGTGTTTTCCAAGCAAATTTTTCTAAGTATAGAAAATGTTTTTGGGTAATAATCAAATGTTTTCCCAGGTTCTAAAAATTGAAACTTTTTAAGGAAAATTTGTTTTCAAAATTTGTCTTGCCTAAGTGAATTTGTGTTTACAAAGATCTCTAACAAAAGTTAGAATTGCAAAACTTTTTAAAAAAATTATCTAAGTGTTGAAAAGTTTTTTTTACAAATGCTCGATTTTGACAAACACTTAGTCAAACTTAAAAGCACTTAGAAGATTTACAAAAACCCATATATAATTGAATAATTCAGGGGGAGATAAATGAATTTGTTTTATGTATTTTTTGAGATACTTATTGTTGTAGATTGCTATAGAATGCTATTTTAACTTAACTTTTTGAACCATGTTGTCATAAATCAAAAAGGGGGAGATTGTTGGTGCCGGAAGCACCAAAGTCGAACCTTTATTTTGCTAATGGCAAAGGGTTCAGAAGTTAAGGTATTGTTGTGATCTACCAATGCTGATTAAGTGTGCAGGAAAAGTCGTAGGTACACTAGGCACTAAGTCCTGGTTCTATGAATTGGCACTAAGTCCTGGCCGCGGGCTGGCCAACTAAGTCCTGACATAAGGATGGGCACTAAGACCTGGTGAGTGAATCTGGGCACTAAGACCTAGTGAGTGAAGTTGGGCACTAAGACCTGGTCAAAGACTGGGCACCGAAGACCTGGTGAGTAAAGCTGGGCACTAAGACCTAGTCATGGATTGGGCACAAAGACCTGATGAGTGAAGCTGGGCAAAAGTCCAACTGGAGGAGCCGATTGGCAAAAAGATAAATTCTCCCGAGAGGAGTAGGTGAGGACGCGTTTCCCGTAGGAGGGAACATTAGGTGTTGGTTTGACCTAGGGTTCCATTTGGGAAGCCCAAAGTCAGAACCAAGATAGCTCAAGCTGTAAATCAAGCTTTATTTTATATCATTTATATGTTTCTTGTGTTTTGGAACTAACCCTGGTTGCAGGAATAAAGGAAAGGAGATTTCTGCTGCTAGGCGCCTCAATGGAGTGAGGCGCCTCACTGGGCTAGGGGCCTGTGTTGAGACAGGCACCCTAGTGAAGAGTTATTCCAATGCAATCAAAGCAAACTGTCATGCAAGCCTCTGGACCAAGTCAAATCAGGCGCCTGTGTTAACACAGGTGCCCCAGTCAGCTCAGGTGCCCCAGTTGAAGGGATAAGCACTGGCCAAGTCTGCGGATTAGAGTTCTCGCAGGATAGGCCACGTGTCAGGCACCCCCATCAACACAGGCGCCTCAGTGGCTGATATAAATAGGGGTTCACCCCCAAGGCTTCAGAACAACTTGCTATCTACGCACTCATTCAAGCGCTATGCTTCGACAAGCTCCGTACTCACGATTCAAGCGCCGACGATGACCCGCTGCTCCGAACTTCCAACTTCTCCGGTCGTCGGTTAAAGTTCATTTTTTTAAGTGTTGTTATTTCGTTCTAAATTCTATATTTGTACTCCAACTTGTAATCTTTTATGAAAATATAGAATTGCCCATCGTTAACGGTCAAGGACCGTGGGCCTTGGAGTAGGAGCCGACCGCGACTCCGAACCAAGTAAAAACAAACCTTGTTAGCGATTGTTTTTGCTATTTTTACTGCGCAATTACTCTCTTTGTCCTAAAATTTTTAACGATCGATATTCACCCCCCCTCTATCGATTCAATCCGATCCCACATTGTACTCATTATTCGAATTGATATTGATTACCCAAAGTAAACAATTAAGTATCATGGGCCTTGGAGTAGGAGCCATTACAGACTCTGAACTATGTAAAAATAAACCCATGTTAGCATGTTTGCTTTTGTCTTATCTTCTCTTCTTTCTGCTGCATACTCGTTCATTTTATAAGTCTGAAATTGAAATTTTATAAAGAGCGCTATTCACACCCCCTTTATTGTTAGGATGTATACTAAAAGTATTGCCTTTTGTATAAAACATCTATATTTTGAAAGAGAATCACAAGATCACTAATTGCATGTTTATATAGTATGTGCATATCGTCTAATACTTTACATTGTAGATAACATAGTGTGTGGTGTCGCACAGAAGAACATGTTATCAGTCCCTTGTAAAGTATAAGTAGAGGTTCACAACCGAGACGGATTTAGACAAACCATCGGGATGGTTGTAGTGTAATTTGGACATTGGTTTGTCTTGACCATAGAATTACACTAGTGCACTTTGTGTGCATTGAGTAGGACCGACATATAGGTGATCCAATTTATACTGACTTTATAATTGGATCAGACCTTAGTTTATTATGGAGTACATGCTTTGAATCCTGATATAATAACGGGCACATACACTTAGTATTTATTTCTTTGATTTACCAATGAGCGAGATTTATTCTGTTAAATAGATAGACCTGGTAAATTGGGAAATAATATTATTTACATGGTGTACCATTGATTATAGACGAAAACTGTGTCCTGGTGAGTCGGGATGATGATGCCCCCTTGATGAGCTCATAAGGTTCATCATGTTAAATCCTGCAGGTGGACTTGGTCCTACATGATGATAAGGATGAGTGGTACTAATCAAGGAGTTAGATGTTGATTAATTAAAATTATCAGTAATTTAAATTAATCAATGGACATTCAATATCATAAACACGGGGAGATTTATGTACTCATAATAGGTGGAGCCCATATGTAAATATGGGGGTTGGTGCGGTAGTTCAATGAAGAGCCTTTAGTGGAATGGTTCTTCATTAATGGATCGGGCCTTGATCCATTAGGTGGCCAAGACCCAACTCCTCCTCATAGTCCCTATTATAGCCCTATAAATATCTCATGGTGTCATGAAACCAAGGCATCTAATTAATCATCAATCCCTTGGCTTTTCTCTCCTCTCCCTCTCCTTCTCTCTCCTAGGGCACCCGGCGGCAAGGAGGAGTTCAGCTCCTTCCTCCTCTTTTCTTCCCTTCCTCTACACTCTTGGTGGCCGACATTCATAAGGACAAGAAGGAGACTACTCCTTTTGTGGTGCGGCGGAAAGAGGGAGAAAAGTGGGCGGCCGGAGTAGGAGAAGAAAGATTTCTTCTTGGTGGCCGGCGGCACCGCAAGCAAGAAGAAGAGGTGGTTTTCGGCCGGGTAGGGTTGGAGAAGGAGACCTCTTCTCTTCTCCATCTTCTTCCTTAGCTTCCTCTCCGGTGTTTCCTTGTGGTCGGTGGGCTTTGGAGGTCTTAGAAGGCTGGCAGCGCAAGGAGGAGAGGAAGAAGGTGGTCGGCAACAACCCTCATGGCTATGGTTTGGTTGGCACAAAGAAGAAGGTGATATTGGAAGGCCTTGGTGACTCCGGTTCTTGGTAGATCGTTGCCCACACGACGTCCGAGAGGGGAGGGTCATACAATAGAAGATCGCGAGGTAAAAGGAAAGGTATAACCTTCTCTTTGGCTCATTTGATCTTATCATTTTATGTGGTTTTTTAATTATCATAGTTGATTAATTATTTATTAATTAATTGAATGATAATTAATTGTCATGGGCCCCAATGATAAACACAAAAACCGGCGATCCGCTCGTCGTCCTTTCCGCAACTAATTGGTTAGGGGAGTTACAAGGCTCGAACATCAGGTTTGGCCATGTTGTAACTCGAATCAATTAGTACGGCGATGACACGGTCGTTTGGGAGATAGGTCTACATTTGGATTAAATTTTTAATCCGTGGATATGGAGAGGTTTCCCATGGACGATCCGGTATTCGCTTAGGTAACCCGCCAAGCTATCCAACATTTATCATTCTCCTTGATCCTACTATTGGTATTAGAGCAGGAGGCTCTGATCGGAGTAATCGCCGAAGGAGCAAGAAGACCACGGATTGAGGGGCAGAAGAGTGAAGAGGTAATTTTCTTTATGTCAAATTTCAAGTTACATATTATTTCTTTCAAGTGCAGGAAGAGAGGACACTACAAAAATAGATGTCCTACTCATAAAATTCAGATGACAAGCATAATTAATAGCAATGGAGGAACCAGTACTAGGAGTCTGGATGGATAAGAGACACATCAGTACTTCAAGTGCCAGATGTTTGGGCAGATCAAACCTCAATGTCTAGAGAGAAAGAAAAATGAATCAACAATATTGGGAAATGCGACGAAGTTACAAAAATTTATTTTTTAAAAAAATATTTCTAGAATGCATGTAAATTTAGATATTAATTTTTTAATCAAATTAGATAATTTACATGACAAACTGAAAACTTTGCATGATAAATTTGTTGATAATGATTTTAAAATAAATTTAAATAATATTAAAATTTTAAATATTAATATGTAATTTTTACTATTAATACTAATTTTTTGAAATTAATGTTGATATCTTAAATTTAGATCATTCTTAAAATATTAGTCCTAATTCAGATAATTTGAACCATAATTCTTCAATTTTAATAGATAATTCTAAATATAATTCTAAAATTTTAACAAATAATTCTAAATATAATTCATTAATTTTAACTAATAATTCTAAAATAATTCCTTAATTTTGATAGATAAATCATAAATTAATAATTCTAAAAATTTAATTGATAATTATCAAATTAATCATTTTAAAATTTAATTAAAAAATATTATAAAGAACCAAATACACCAAAAATATTAAAGATAGTAAAAAAAATTTTAAAATTAAAAGAATCAATCGATGAATCAAAAATATTAGAATTGATTGAAAAGATTAAGTTGAGAAAGTCAACAAAACCAAACTATTAGATTTAATTAATTCTGAAAATTCAAACATAATTGAACAAGATAAATCTCAAGGTATTAATTTAAATCTTAGGCTGATTCAATTAATTGATAATAATAAGTTAACTTTAATTTAAAATTCAAAAATAAATAATCAATCTAATAATCATAATAACTCAAAAATTAAATATATAAATTCAAAAAATACTAAGTCAAACATTAAATATTCGAATAATTATCATAATGCACCATTTAATTACAAAATCTTAAATAAGAATTGTTCTGGAAGGAATCGACGTCGACGGCCAGTCACCAGGGTTCAGCCCACGCGGATGCCGATGCTGTATGGATCTATAGGTAAAAATATTTAAAATCGTAGCGGAAATAAGATCCCTCAAGCGATCCATGCGAATGAAAAACTCATATAAAGTGATCTACAATTCCTATCTTATAGGAATACCTTTGTCGCGTGCCCTTCGCTTATCCCGCTAGTCCTTTGGTACGCCGGATCTCTTACACATTCAAGTGTCCATGTCTATATGCGTATCCATATGAACACGATCTACGCCTCAGAGAGGAACCACCTTAGTTGTGCTAGCAACTTGGGATGGTTCACAAAGCACAAGAACCTCCATTAGGGAGTTATGGACAAGGAGGAAGAAAGAAGAGGAAGAGAGATGCACTCTCCAGCCTTTGACAAAGGGGGGGGTATTTATACTCATCTAATGAATACCAAGGGTGTATGTCCCTTGAGCTCCTCTCATCTTAATGCTAATAAAACCCAATGAATACCAAGCCTCTTGGTATTCCTTGAGACTCTTAATATTCTATTCATCTAATGAATAGAATGTCTCTTAGCCTTTCTCTTAAATAATATTTTATTAAACCCTTTAATGAATATTATCCATAATTAAGTGGTTGAGTCTAATCTAGATGAGTCTAACTCAAATTAGACTCAATCCCATAATCTAATTGGATTCACTTGTGTCTAACTCAATTAATCCATTTCGAATCAAATCTTAGTCAAACCAAGATCAATTAATCTCCGAAGCATAGTGTCCTTAGTGTGTGACCCAATAGGTTTTCATAACGTTGGAAATGTGCCTAAATTCTTTAGACACATAAGCAATGAGCGGCATCTAGCAATGTATCATTGCTACCCAAGTAACAAGAAAAGTCGAGATCCGACTAAACCTCCGTGACTATGATAATGTATGACCTTGTCCTTCTATCCTCGATATCTAGATTGACCAATGAGGCATAGACCATGTCATCCTCATTCAATCTTGTGTTTCTTGATCCCCAAGTAGACTCACTCAAACAAATGAGCTCAATATCTCATATTGACTCATTTGAGCATGACCATGCGTTTTAGTAGTCCTACTCGATCAAGGGGCCCACAGATATCACTCCCGTCATATGGGAGGGATAGATCCCATCTACATCACTCACATCCCTCCGCATAATTCATTACATACCTAGTGATTGCATTTATAGTCCACCCTGTTACGGGTGACGTTTGACGATACCATAGTACATAACTCCTTATATAGGGAACCGTAGTGACTTCAGGTCTAAGGACTTTTCATACTAATAGTCACATGAGAAAGTTTATGACAATCAATGAAACTTTCTCATGGCGGGTCAATTTAGTATACATTCTCCAATGTATACCCATGTGTCAACTTGATATCACATATCCATGACTTGTGAGCTCAAGTCATCAGTTGACCTACATGCTAGTCTCCATGCATTAATATTATCCTTGAATATTAATACTTGACTAGGAATGGTTTAGTGTAGTGTTCTCTACATTATCTCACTATCGATTCAACCAATCGATATAATGTAGATAAGAACCTACTACCCTAGGACATTATTAAACTTAGTTATTTGGCACAAATACAAGGTAAGTTTAATAACCAAACATGTCTTTATTAATGATAGAATATGATACAAAAAGTCCCTAGTCAATCATCACATAATTGGCTCTAGGGCTCCAACTAACAATCTCCCACTAGCACTACTACTAATCACTGTAATATCTAATACCTAGTGACCTGGTATGACCATCATGCTTCCTATGTGCCAAAGCCTCAGTCAAAGGATCCGTGATGTTAGCATCTGTGGGTACTCTGCATATCCTCACATCTCATCTATCGATGATCTCTCGAATGAGATGGAAGCGCCGTAGTATGTGTTTGGTCCGCTGATGAGAGCGAGGTTCCTTAGCCTGTGCAATAGCCCCATTGTTGTCACAATAGAGGCCTATCGGGTTTACTGTGCTAAGAACCACACCAAGCTCTGTGATAAACTTTCGGATCCAAACAACCTCTTTTGCTGCCTCAGATGCAGCAATATACTCGGCCTCTGTTGTAGAATCTGCGATTGTGTCCTGCTTCGAACTCTTCTAGCTCACAGCGGCACCATTCAAGCAAAATACAGACCCTGACTGCGATCTGAAATCATCCCTGTCTGTTTGGAAGCTTGCGTCACTGTAACCCTTTACAGCTAGCTCCTCATCGCCTCCAAATATTAAGAAATATTCTTTCGTCCTTCGTAAGTACTTAAGAATATTCTTGACAGCTGTCCAGTGACTTTCACCAGGATCTGACTGGTACCTGCTCGTCATGCTCAAAGCATACGAGACATCTGGTCGATTACAAAGCATGGCGTACAAGATAGACCCTATAGCAGATGCATAAGGGATCTGATCCATACAGTCTCTCTCCTCCTTAGAAGAGGGACCTTGAGTCTTCGAAAGACTCACACCATGTGACATTGGCAGAAATCCCTTCTCGGAATTCTGCATGGAAAAATGATTAAGCACCTTGTCAATATATGTACTCTGACTTAAGCCAAGCAATCTCTTAGATCTATCTCTATAGATCTTGATGCCTAGGATATAGGCTGCTTCACCTAAGTCTTTTATTGAGAAACAATTCCCTAGCCACGTCTTCACAGACTGTAGTGAAGGAATATCATTCCCAATGAGGAGTATGTTATCTACATATAAGATCAGGAAGACAACTATGCTCCCACTAACCCTCTTGTAGACACAGGGTTCATCTTCATTCTTGATGAAACCAAACGCTTTGATTGCATCATCGAATCGAAGATTCCAGCTTCGAGAAGCTTGCTTTAGCCCATAAATGGACCTTTGCAATTTACATACCTTTCCAGCATGCTCTGGATCTACAAAACCCTCAGGTTGTGTTATGTACACATCCTCGAGTAAATTCCCATTTAGGAATGTAGTTTTGACATTCATCTGCCAGATCTCGTAGTCATGATAAGCTGCAATAGCAAGCATGATCCAAATAGACTTAAGCATCGCCACTAGTGAAAAGGTTTCATCATAGTCGATACCATGAATTTGTTTGAAACCTTTAGCTACCAATCGCCCTTTATAGGTATGCATGCGTCCATCCATGTCAGTCTTTCTTCTAAAAACCCACTTACACCCAATGGGTTTAATCCCCTCAGGTGGAT
Organism: Boesenbergia rotunda; assembly: GCA_024364735.1. Lineage (NCBI taxonomy): Eukaryota > Viridiplantae > Streptophyta > Magnoliopsida > Zingiberales > Zingiberaceae > Boesenbergia > Boesenbergia rotunda. The sequence goes on along the minus strand of JAGFNQ010005383.1, from coordinate 102,909 downwards.
CAACCAAAGTCCATACTTGGTTAGTGTACATGGATTTCATTTCGGATCTCATGGCCTCTAGCCATTTCTCAGAACCTAGGCTCATCATAGCTTCCTGATAGGATGTAGGCTCATTCAACTCAATAAGCATAACGTCATCATGGTCAGACAAGAGAAATGAGTATCTCTCATACTGACGACGTATCCTATCAGATCTGTGAAGAGGTTGGTCTACTTGAACAACTTGTTGTTCCACAACTTCTTGTGCAACAATCTCATGATCCACAACATCTTGTGGTGCTTGTTCAATGTCCATTAAGGCCTCAGTACTATCTGCATCTTGAACTTCTTCAAAATAGATTTTACTCCCACTAGTTCTTCTAGAAATAAACTCCTTTTCTAGAAAAACACTATTTCTAGCGACAAACACTTTGCCTTGTGTGTGTAACGCCCATAAAATCCTCTAAATTTTTACATGAATACTAATATGAATAATAGTACAATTCTTAATGGATTGTAGGTGGAATTCTAGTATAATTCTTAATGGGCTTTATGTGGGTTTTCAGAAAATAAATAAATAAATAAAAGGGGAAAGAACAAAAAAAAATAGTAATTGCCAAGGTTTGAACCTTGGACCATAGGTGGTAGCAAAGCCTTATGATGCATGGGATAACGAATAGCCCCAGCAGAGGCGTGCTGTTATAGAGGAGAGGAAAATTGTGGTTAAGGGGCAGGGAATGTGAAGAGGCACTATGTGAAGAAGGTGAAGAGGCACTTGTGAAGAGACAAAAGGCATTATAAATTCTCTTCTTCCTCCTTCTTCCATCCCCACCGAAATTTCATCTCCCTCTCCCATTTCCAAAAATCTCATCTAGGGTCTCTCCCCTAGAAAGCTTCGCAAGGGAGATCTCTTGAAGACATAAGACCCCTTATAAGGCAAGAAGAACAAAGGAGATCCTAAGAGCAAGGAGGTCTTCATCGCTCTCAATTTAAGGGTATATAGATTAGTGGTAACTAAGCAAAAGAGGTAAGTCTCCCCTCACCTGTAGTATAATTGCATTGGGTGTTATGTTGCTAAAATCATAGAGTAGGCCCCTTGAAGGTTTCGCCCAAGCCCTAAAACTATGATTAGGATCAAGTTAAACCCCTAACTATGCTTGCTAATGATTTCCTATGATATGATATGTGTTATATGAAGGTTATATGATTTTTATGTCACATATGGTTGCTTGAAGGTTTCGGCCAAGTCCTAGTTTTAGGCTTAGGAGGAGGCTAAAAACCCAAAGTATGCTTCCTATTGACTTAAGAGATCAAGAACATATTTCCATGATTCATCAAATGACATAATAATGTTGGCATGCTTCTATGTTACTTTATGATTATGTTAAGCCTTATTCATGAATGTTTTATGTTATGCTTCATGTATCATGATTATGTTTAGGCCCTTTAGGGCATACCTATGTTATGCATGACTTATGAATGATGGAATGCCTAAGATATGCTAAGAGCATTCTTTATGAAAAGAAAGGAAATATGATAAGCTATTTTACTTTGGTATGGGCTTGTACCGGACCCTAAAAAGGTCCTTGGGATGGGCTCCTACGTTGCCCCTAGGACGAAGGATTCCTAGTGAGTAACGGCACAGTCGACGGTCGACGGTCGACGACCCACAGAAAAATAAGGGGTCGCTAAATGGGCCGCCAAATGGGCCGGGTCGTTACAATAAAAAAATTATGAATGTGGTACAATGCCAGGCCCTTATGTTGAGAGTTATGTTCAAGTACCTATACATATATGTTTTCAAAGAAACATCCCTCTTGCACAAAGACATTTATCTCATATTATGTGCCTACATGAATTACCATACTTGAAGTGGAAGTACTCTTGTGATATGAATCTTCTTTCCAAAGGTTGTTGTTTAATTTATCTATGTCCCATTCATGACGTATGGTTTTTGTGAGTAGGAAAGGATCTTACTAAGCCTATGTGCTTATAGTTTAGTGTTTTCCTTATACTGCAGAAAAGGGTAAGGGCATGCTAAACTAAAGGGAGCAGAAGGAGGGCAAAAATGTGTGTGGCAGTGGCATGGTGGAAGAGATCCTGTTACTTATGCTTGCTTATGAATTAAGAATTTGACCATGTCTTAAGTTTCTGCATTGTTACACTTGTTGATGTTAGATTATCATACTAATATGCCATACTACATTTTATGTTTGTTCGTATAGTACAACATGTTATGCTATGTTTTGTGTTCATTCCTAAAATACGATATTTCTACAATTAGCACTTGTCATGGAATTCATGTTTAGAGCTTGCTTGTTTAAAGACTCAATATGATTTATGGAATATGGTCTAGGGTGTTAGAGTTTGATGCCTATGTAGTTCGATTGATACCTTTAAATTCCATGTGTAAACTCTAAAACCTATGTTAATGCTCTCATGTTTTAAGATGTGTTTACATGTTTTAAAATGTTTCATTGCGTTAAGGTATATATATATATATATGTATGTACGTTCGCGTAGCGCCGCCTTTTCTTTTTATAAGGACAGGAGGGGCTGGCGTTACAGGTTGGTATCAGAGCAATGTTTGCTCTTCCACTACACACACATCAAGCCTTCCTCCTGCCGCTTCCAAGTAAGAAACTCTATGCATACCTTACTTTTTTTTATGATAAAGAATGCTTCTAGATTGAATATGCGTGAATGTAAGAAGGAATGACAATAATCATATACTAGCCTTACTTGTCGTTTTATGAAGAAAAGCATGGCTAGAAGAGGTAGTAACAGAACCAGTGAGACCGTACCACTGGCTGACCTGATGCATCTAGTGACTGAACTCCAGCGTCAGGTTACTGAGCAGCAGCAGACCATTAACACCTTAATGAATCAGCAAGGAAACCCTACCACTCCACGAGTGAACTAGACTGTGATACCGGTCACACCTACGGTTACACCAACACCACCGGTAGGCCCTGCCACTGTAGTACGACAAGAAGCTTATCTAATTCAGTGGCAGAGGCTGAAGCTAGAGAATTTCTCAAGTGGTTGTGAACCGTGGGATGCCCAAGCCTGGTTCAAGACGGTGGAAAGTATAGTGGAGCTACTAGACTGGCCTGAACATGAAAAGATTAAGTGTGCATCATTCTGCCTTTCTGGAGATGCCAGAATATGGTGGGAAAGGGTCAAGGCCAAAAGACAAGTGAACCAAATGAAATGGACGAACTTTGAATCGAAATTTTTCGAGGAGTTCTTCCATATGCGAATCACAAATAAACATTTCAATGAGTTCACTGAATTTCGACAAGGTGATCTATCAGTCAATGAGGCAGTGAAAAGATTTAACAGACTAGCTCGCCTATGCCTCGAGCTAGTCAGTACTGAAAAAGAAAAAGTTAGACTCATGCTAAAGATGTTGCGGCCTGAAATAGCTCTGAATGTGGCCGGAGGGGTTAATAAAAGCCGCAGACAGTGCAAGTTCAAGAGGACCTAAGTTATGAAAGTCGACCTATCCAGATAATAGATCGAGAAGTCAAAAGGCTAAGGAACAAGGAGGTGCCCTTAGTAAAGGTCCTACGGCGAAGTCAACGGTTTGAAGAGACCACCTGGGAACGCGATGACGATATGAAACAAAAGTACCCAGAACTATTCTAAGTTCGAGGATGAACTTTTTATAAGGTATGGGGGATTGTAACGCCCGTAAAATCCTCTCAATTTTTACATGAACACTAATATGAATATTAGTACAATTCTTAATGGATTGTAGGTGGAAGTCTAGTATAATTCCTAATGGGCTTTATGTCGGTTTTTAGAAAATAAATAAATAAATAAAAGGGGAAAGAATCCAAAAAAAATAGTAATTGCCAAGGTTTGAACCTTGGACCATAGGTGGTAGCAAAGCCTTATGAATCATGGGATAACCCATAGCCCAGCAGGGGTGTGCTGTTACTGAGGAGAGGAAAATTGTGGTTAAGGGTAGAGAATGTGAAGAGACACTATGTGAAGAAGGTGAAGAGGCACTTGTGAAGAGACAAAAGGCATTATAAATTCTCTTCTTCCTCCTTCTTCCATCCCCACCGAAATTCCATCTCCCTCTCTCATTTCCAAAAATCTCATCTAGGGTCTCTCCCCTAGAAAGCTTCATAAGGGAGATCTCTTGAAGACTTAAGACCCGTTATAAGGCGAGAAGAACAAAGGAGATCCTAAGAGCAAGGAGGTCTTCATCGCTCTCAATTTAAGGGTATATAGATTTGTGGTAACCAAGCAAAAGAGGTAAGTCTCCCCTCACCTGTAGTATAATTGCTTTGGGTCTTATGTTGCTTAAATCATAGAGTAGGCCCCTTGAAAGTTTTGGCCAAGCCCTAAAACTATGATTAGGATCAAGTTAAACCCCCAACTATGCTTGCTAATGATTTCCTATGATATGATATGTGTTATATGAAGGTTATATGATTTTTATGTCACATATGGTTGCTTGAAGGTTTCGCCATGTCCTAGTTTTAGGCTTAGGAGGGGGCTAAAAACCCAAAGTATGCTTCTTATTGACTTAAGATATCAAGAACATATTTCCATGATTCATCAAATGACATAATAATGTTGGCATGCTTCTATGTTACTTTATGATTATGATAAGCCTTATTCATGTATGCTTTATGTTATGCTTCATGTATCATGATTATGTTTATGCCCTTTAGGGCATACCTATGTTATGCATAACTTATGAATGATGGAATGCCTAAGATATGCTAAGAGCATTCTTTATGAAAAGAAAGGAAATATGATAAGCTATTTTACTTTTGTATGGGCTTGTACCGGACCCTAAAAAGGTCCTTGGGATGGGCTCCTACGTTGCCCCTAGGCCGAAGGAGTCCTAGTGAGTAACGGCACAGTCGACGGTTGACGGTCGACAACTCACAGAAAAATAAGGGGTCACCGAATGGACCGCCAAATGGGCCGGGTCGTTACAATAAAAAAATTATGAATGTGGTACAATGTCGGGCCCTTATGTTGAGAGTTATGTTCACGTACCTATACATATATGTTTTCAAAGAATCATCACTCATGCATAAAGCCATTTATCTCATATTATGTGCCTACATGAATTACCATACTTGAAGTGGAAGTACTCTTGTGATATGAATCTTCTTTCCAAAGGTTGTTGTTTAACTTTATCTATGTCCAATTCATGATGCATGGTTTTTGTGAGTAGGAAAGGATCTTACTAAGGCTATGTGCTTATAGTTTAGTGTTTTCCTTATACTATAGAAAAGGGTAATGACATGCTAAACTAAAGGGAGCAGAAGGAGGGTAAAGATGTGTGTGGCAGTGGCATGGTGGAAGAGATCCTGTTACTTATGCTTGCTTATGAATCAAGAATTTGTCCATGTCTTATGTTTCCGCATTGTTACACTTGTTGATGTTAGATTATCATACTAATATGCCATACTACATTTTATGTTTGTTCGTATAGTACAACATGCTATACTATGTTTTGTGTTCATTCCTAAAATATGATATTTCTACAATTAGCACTTGTCATGGAATTCATGTTTAGAGCTTGCTTGTTTAATGACTCAATATGATATATGGAACATGGTCGAGGGTGTTAGAGTTTGATACCTATGTAGTTCAATTCATACCTTTAAATTCCATGTGTAAACTCTAAAACCTATGTTAATGCTCCCATGTTTTAAGATGTGTTTACATGTTTTAAAATGTTCCATTGCGTTAAGGTATATATATATATGTATGTATGTTCACGTAGCGCCGCCTTTTCCTTTTTATAAGGATAGGAGGGGTGGGCGTTACAGTGTGGGATTATAAAAGTAATATCCCTTCGTTTCCTTAGGATATCCTACAAAATAGCACTTATTAGATTTGGATCCTAGTTTATCTGAGACTTGACATCGAACGTAAGCCTCACAAACCCAAATATTCATAAAAGTCATCGTGGGACTCTTCCCAGTCCATATCGTATATGGTGTCTTTGTGACGACGTTTGATGGAGTTCGGTTATGTGTGCAAAGAGCCGTCTCTAGAGCAAATCCCCAGAAGGAAGTAGGAAGATTTGTCTGACTCATCATCCATCGTACCATATCTAATAGAGTACGATTTCTCCGCTCGGATACACCATTCCATTGTGGTGTTTCAGGTGGAGTGGGTTGGGATATGATCCCACACTCTGCTAGATGGTCACGAAACTCTTGGCTAAGGTATTCACCACCTCGATCTGATCGAAGCATCTTATTACTCTTGCCAAGTTGGTTTTGTACTTCACTCTTGAATTCTTTGAACTTTTCAAAGGATTTCGACTTGTGTTTCATGAGATACACATAGCCGTATCTACTGATATCATCAGTGAAAGTGATGAAGTACTGATAGCCTCCTCTAGCTGAGACATTGAAAGGTCCACATACATCAATATGTATGAGTCCTAACAAGTCTGTCGCTCTTTCGCCGTGTCCACTAAATGTAGTCTTGGTCATCTTGCCTAGAAGACAAGATTCACATGTCTCATATGATTCAAAATCAAATGAATCCAGTAATCCATTCTTATAGAGCTGGCATATATGACTCTCATTTATATGTCCTAAGCGACAATACCAGAGATATGTTTGGTTCGTATCATTGGGTTTAAACCGTTTGGTATTTATGTTATAGATTGGGTTCTCAAGGTCTAGAACATAGAGGTCATTCATAAGTAGTGCATTACAATAGAACATGTCATTTAACATTATAGAACAATATTTATCCTCTATGATAAATGAAAAGCCTTTCTTGTCCAAACAAGTTACTGAAATTATGTTCTTAGTCAATGCAGGTACATAAAAGCACTCCTCTAGTTCTAAGATAAGCCCAGTGGGCAAAGACAAGGAATAAGTTCCTACATCTATGGCAGCAACTCTTGCTCCATTGCCTACTCGTAGGTCCACTTCGCCCTTTGTCAATGATCTAGCTCTTTGAAGACCCTGCACATTAGTACAAATGTGAGACGCGCATCCAGTATTGATGGACCCAATTTAGCTAATAAAAGTTGTCACGAAATGTGTGGATCCATCAGAATTTAGAATTTATAAATGTGCTGGAAACCCTTTTTGCAATCAAAGAATAAAAACGTAGTAAGGGGTCACAGGTCGTATTTTTCCAAGGGCTAGTTCAAGTTGTTCGATTTGTGCTCGAGTTTATGTGTCGTTAATATTTTTTTGGATTTCAAATAAGAAATGGGTTTGGTTTTTGTAATGAGAAATGAAAACTCAATGCAAAGAGAGTAAAATTAACTAAAGAAACTTACCATGGTAATGGCAGCTAATGACATCAATTAATAGAAAACTTAATTGGCAAATGCAACTTTACTAAATTTTAGAAACAAGGCTGTTGTCTAATGTTTAAACAAATGCTTAAACGAATTTTAGAAGCAGGGTTAACACAAACACTTGATCTACAAGGAATAAAAGAATATGATGTGCCAAGATGATACTAAGTGCCAAAACCGAGACTTACAACTCTGCATTAAAACTGATCACTGCTACTTGAAAGACAAGACATTATTGAAAGTTATGCATGAACAAATGGAGGAATGCAGACATTAAAAACAGGAATTCAGAGCATAAAGACAGAAATTCAGAAATGGAAATAATGATCTAGTGAAGAAACAAACAAACTCATGAATCAAACCAACAAGGCAAGTGAGACTAATTGGTCGAAACTAGCTACAAAAGCTATAAACTGGAAACTACAAGGATAGAGCTGACTAATTCAGAAACAACTCATTTGAAACATGAATTCAGAAATAGAGAAGCAGTGTAGAGGGGCAACAACAGTTTGAATTCGGAAACAACAATTACCAGCTGATTTTGAGTTCACTCCTCTAAATTCAGAGAACTTAAGCAATACTGATGTTTACTTGACACAAATGCAAAACTATCAGCTGAAATTTATTGAAATAAAACTGATTCACAATGAAGAGAATTTAAGTTCAAGACATGATTGAGCAGAATTGTAGAAATAGCTGAAACTCAGTTGTAGAACTGATATGCAAATTCCGAAATCAAAAGTAAGCTGAATTTGAAAACTATTAATCACTAAATAAGCTCCCTTGATACATTCTCAGAAACAAGAACTGAAAAGTGCAGAAATTTAACTCAGTAGCAAATATGGAAAGTGAGTTTACAGAAATCACATTGCTGGAATAAAATTGATACAAAACAATCTGACTGTAAATGCAGAAGTAAAACTACTTTCTACACAAACTCAAATCAATTCAATATCAAACTAATGTTGTTCTCAATTGCTGGAATTAAACTAGACCCGAATTGAAACTGAAATAAACTGAAAAATTCAGTCTAAGTTGGAATGTGCAGAAAACAGGGTGATACACTGATAATAGGATTGAATCGCAAGCGGAAAACTAAGAATTCATTGAAATTGAATACAATGGATCGCTGAACAAGTTCACTAACTAATCATACTTGCAATATAGAACCTAATTGCAGCTGGAAAAATTCAGAAACGAAAATGGAATAGCTGATACAAAACAGAACAAGAACAACTTTGCAGAAACTGAAATTACAGCTATGAAAACAGAAAAATTAGATTAAAACTAAGCCTCGATCATTCCTTGATTCAAGACCACCTTGTTCATCACGCAAGGGCAAGCCAAGAACCCCTTAAACTCGCAAATCAATGAAAAATAAGCTCCAATTTCAGATCTGCTTGAAACTGCTCACAGTTGGAAAATTCCACTTCAAACTCTTAGATCTCGGTGTGGAATGTTGAGATGATGATTTGGAAATCATCTGAGCTCATCCTAGGACCCCTACAGATGACTCAGATGGAAGGAAATGGACGCGGTTGAGATCCAAGAGCTCAAATCGCAAAACTGCCGAAACCCTCAAGAAACTCTGCATCCGGCGCAATTCCGAGCTAAAATCGCCATGAAACTCTCTCCCAATGATCCAAATCTTGATTCGAGGTGCTGATCGAGTTGGCCACGCCTCTGATGGAAGAAATTTGAAAGAAAACCATGAAGAAATGAAGAAGAATGAGCTGAAGAAATGTGAGGTCGCGACCGATCTGAGAACAGGGCTGAAAACAGTTTAAATGGTTAAACAGTGGACGGCTGAGATTGATTCAGCTTAATCCAACGGTGGATCTTCGTCCGATTTGACTCAAAATTTCCAGATCTTGATCAGAGGTCAGGATCATCCTCGTGGTAGCTCGGATCTGCCAGATCTCCAACGGATGATCCAGATCACCTTGATCTTTATATGGATGGCCTAGAGCACTCCGATCATGATCCAATGGCTAGATGGTCTCTGATTTAGCTGAAACTTTCAGATCTTGATCTGATCACTTGATTAGCCTTAATCCCAGCTCGGATTGATCAGAAGTCCTCAAATAGTCTAGATCTAACCATCTTTACATCGGACGGTCCAAATGAATTGACGCTTGATTCCTTTGATCTGGTCCACTTTTAACTCAACCTTGACCCATCATTACCTAGGTCCCTGATCATTTGAAGCCTATAAAAGTAGATCTAAAATTTAGTGACAAAACAACTCGAAAATATCAAAATTTGCAATAAAGTCCAAAAAAGAATATAAATCCTAGAACCTAGGGTAAATCCACAATTACACAAGTAAAATATGGGTCAAACACAGATTTAAACATATAAAATGATCAACAAAATGACACTTATCAACTCCCCCACACTTAGGCTTGAGCGTCTCGCAAAAGTACTAAATGTGTATCCCCTAGTTTATTTCCAAACATAAGTAGAAGCAATTGAAAAGAAATTACCTAGGGTTGTTAATTCTCAAAAATCTAAATTCTATGGATTAGTATCTTGTCCTTAAATCAACAACTTAACAATTTCAACCTTCATGATTCATTGAGATGAATTTCACTCACTAACCTCTCAAGGGAAACTCTTGGTGGCTCTCTTCATGATGAAATTGGAGCTCACTCATACACACATGCTTCTTGCACTACCATAAGCTTGCTCATTATCTACTCTCTACCATTATTCATGATTAGAATCAACTTCTATAAAAGCGTATTCAAAAATGAAAGATATAGAAGATGGTAAAAAATGAAATGAAAAACATGAAAATAGCAAATTTGATGGAATGGAAGACTTGAATGCTTAAGGATATTCTTGATGCCCTTTTGCCCTCTTTTCAGTCCATATAATGAAGTCCAAAGTGGGATGGAATGAGTCTTTGCAATGCCCTTCAACAATCTTATGAAAAGAATTCAATAAATCCTTTGTGCCAATTTCTTCTTCTTGCGTGCCAACTTGTTTCCTCCTTTTCCCTTTTCTGAATTTTTTTTTCTTCTTTCCTACCTCTACTGAAATCAGAATGTAATGGAGCAAATCTCCACGTGGATAAGACTATCTTCATTGATTTATGGTACCAAGTCAATGGTGTGCCACTTGGTTTTTGCTTCCTTGTTTTTTCCAAACTGTTTTTTTTAAACTGTTTTTTTTTTCTGTTTCTTTTCCGAGCTGCTGACTTCCTTATTTCAATTGTAGCTTCTTTTTATTCCTATCTGATTTCTCAAAACCAATAGCTTCCAAACTTCTCCCAGATCTAGAGCACTCAAGAAACCAAACTCAAAATTCTATTTTTTTTTTCTGTTTTCCCACTTTTTTTTCTATTTTTTTTTTCTGTTCAGCTCCAAGGCAATTCAGTCAGATCCCGAAGCATCAAACTCTTCATCCTTACAGTTTTCTGATTTCTTATTCAGCTCAGATTATTCAGATTCTCAGATTATCTTCTTCCACTAAATGGCTTGATACTTTGCTTCCTTTGTGAGTGTTTTTTTTCTCTCTTTTTTTTTTTCTGCTCATTTCTTTTCCACCTGGCCTCAGTTTCCTTCTTCTTCACTGAATTCAGCAACCATTGACTGCAATTCAGCTCCTATAAGAGTAGCCGAAACAATTTCATACAAACCTTTCACTTTGGCACAAAATTCCTGATTTTTTTCCTTTACACAGATTTTTTTTTCCTTCACTTGTTTCCACCTTGGTTCCTCAATTCTGCACAGATTTCCTGCTTCAAGTTAAACTTACAACTCAAATTCAGACTTTAGCAAAGTATCACTGATTTTATCTTCCATAATTCCTACTTCCCAAGTGCTACAAACTCCATTGCTTTCAAAATTTTTTCATGGCACAGTTTTTTTCTCTGTTTTTTCCTGTTTTTTTTTCCGTGTGCCATTTCTTCTAATTGAGATTTCTTTAGATCCAATTCACCTCCAATTCACAACTGAACTCCCATTTATCTTGATACCAAGTTCCACTCAATTGGGTATCTTTTGGCTTCAACTCAAAAATGAAATGAACTTTGTTTTTTTAAAATGTTTCCATCAACACTAGCCACTCCCCCACACTTAATCTTTTGTCCATCTCGGGCAAAATAGCATCAAAGAACATCCCCAAACAAACAAGTCCCTAGAAAAGCATGGTTAAGAGTAGAAGATAAGGGAAGAAAAATACAAAGAACATGAATATTGTCAAGAATTGATATGAAAAGAGAAACAAATTTATTAGCCTCTATAGATGTGATCCAATCATTGAAATATGATTTTGAAAGAACCTAAGCAAGTTCTAGAGTATAATCACATGCATGTGTCACAAAAATAAGGCTAACCCTCACTAGGTAAAAATAATTCATCTCAAGTCCTCAATCAAGAATCCATGGCCAAGTAGTACTCAAGCATCCAAGATTTCATCCATGAGCTCAAATTCTAAGTTTTAACAACCAAATTTAATTTGTTTTCAAAAGACTCTAAAATGTTATCAAGATAACCTAAAGGGATACATTTATTCCTACTCATGAAGAAAAAGTTCCCAAAAGACATAAAATGACATTTACAATGCCTATTTATTAATTCTACTATACTCATGCATTTATTAGCAAGAATTCATTTCAAAAGAAAATTCTACTTCTAACAAGCATAAAGAGGAAAAAGGCAATGAAAGAAAATGCAAGAAAAAGTAAACTCCCTTTTATTTCTGGCGGTCGGAGTCTATCTAGAAATAATCTCCATCTTGGTAGTGGAGGAGTAGGAGTAGCTGAAAATATTTCCTTCATTTGCTCAATTTTATTTTGCATTACTCCCCACACTTATTCTTCGCAATAAACTGTCCAAGTGGCCGAAGATGATTTAAGTACAATAGCCACTTCAGAGGTGGAGTGCTATAAGTTAAAGTAAGATCATCTCCTCCCTCTTTATTCTTTTTGGAAAACCTTCCAGGAGGTCGGAGACTGTTTAGGTGGAGTACCCATTCCAGTAGTCTTCTGGACCCTGCAAAACCATGTAAGACCTCCCTCAAGCGTGCAGGGTAAGAAATAAGTGCAATATCATCAATCTCTACATAAAATGTATCTAAAAATGCATCGCATCCAATAAAATCAAATTTGGGTACCTCAGTAAATTTTTCACAAGCATGTTCTATATGAGATACATCAAGAAAAGTGTCACAGTCAATAAAGTCAATTTCAGGTACCTCCAGAAGTTTTTCACATTCAATTTCAGCATAAGAAATAACAAGAGATTCTTCACAATAAACAACTTCAATTTCAGGTTCTTCTAAAAATTTTTGACAATCAAAATCCATCAAAGGTGTATCAAGAAATGTTCCACAGCCAATCAAATCAATCTCAGGTACCTCCAAAAGTTTTTCACACTCAATTTCAGCATAAGAAATAGCAAGAAATTCTTCATAATAAACAACTTCAATTTCAGGCTCTTCTAAAAATTTTTCACTATCAACATAATATGTATCAAGAATATCATCATAACAAACTACATCCATTATGGGTGCCTCTAAAATTATTTCGCTATCCATAGCAAGAGATGTATCAAGTAATGCAGTACGATCAATGAAATCAATGTTTGGTACCTCTATTGTATTTTCACAAACAATCTCTACACAAGGTATATCAATAAATTCATCAGAATCAATAAAGTTAGCACTAGGTACCTCGCTGCATTTTTCTGAACAAAAAGGAGAAATACTTACCTGAGCGTGCTGGATAATACCTGAAGGTGTATCTGTGGTCTCCTCCTGGTCATGTTCATGCTCCTCTTCAGCCTCAGGCTCTGGTGGACAATCAACTGGTGATCCTTGGGTGCTTGCTTCCACCATGCAAGTCCCTACACTTTCTGGTTCATTCTCTAAATCTTGTGGTGGTCCCTGGGGCTTAGTGCAATCCCCTACACCTATGGAATCATCTCCTCTGCATGCTTCTTCTACAATATCTGCAACAACAACATTAGAAAAATTAGGACCACTAACAACACTATCATCAGAAAATAAAAGTCTAGAATGGTCATGTGGAGCTTCAGTTTCTTCTTCTGGAGCTGAAAAATTGGGAATTGGATTTTGAATAGGAGTCTCCGGAGGAATGCATGCTGTAGGTGCCCAGACTTTAATGTATTCTTCTTCTTCTTCTTCTAAAATTGCAAGATCCATTAAAGAAAGATTTGGCCCTGCACTAGGGTCACCTTAAACTGACATTTGATTCATTTGACTAGAAATTTGTCCAACGCCTCTTTCGATGTCTTGAAGCCTTTGCTGCTTTTGATGATATTGTACAACTTGTTGATAAATCTCCTCTATTCTTTGTTGTTGTGCCTCATTCTCATTAAGATTCTCAAAGCCTCCTTGGTTAGCATAGCTCCTTGACTGATTTTGAAAGGATGAAGTAGGCTGAAAATTTTGAGCTTGCTGATTTGGTTGAAAACATGGCTGTTGAGGCTGATTAAAGGGCTGATATTCTTGGAAACTTTGCTGGGAGTTGTAGCCTTGAAAGTTCTGATTTTGGTGTGGAAAATTCTGTAGCAAGGGCTGAAAATTCTGATTTTGAAACCCTTGGTTGTAAGGCTGAAAATTTTGATTCAAGGGTTGTGTGGGCTGATAAAATGGCTGGTTTTGAGGCGGATCTTGCTGAAATGTTTGACACACTTGCTGCCCCTGTTGATATGGCTGGAATTGAGGTTCAAATTGCTGAAATGTAGGCTGGAAATTCGGATTAGAAGGCTGAAATTGCTGAAACTGGGGCTGAAACTCTTGCTGAAAATTTGGTTGATTGGGCTGAAAATTTTGCAATAGTGGCTGCCCATTCTGAAAATTCTGGAAATTTGATAGACTTGGCTGAAAATCCGGCTGAAATTGTTGGAATTGCTGTGGTTGCTCGAATTGTTGTAATGGTGGCTGGTAAGTAGATGAAGGCCTGTTGGTTATTTGTTGATTCAAATGATTCAACCAAAATTTTAACTCTGACAGTGCACTTGTGATCTCTTTACAGTCCTCTGGTGACCACATTTTGATTTTGCATCCCTGTCACAAAACAAACAAGAAAAAATGGCAGCAACCGTATACAAGAGATAAAGAAAAATAAAATAGAACCCAATGATATGTCCAAAAGCATACAAGCAAAAATCAAACAACTCAACTAGTATGTTCCCCGGCAACGGCGCCAAAAATTTGATGGACCCAATTTAGCTAATAAAAGTTGTCACGAAATGTGTGGATCCATCAGAATTTAGAATTTATAAATGTGCTGGAAACCCTTTTTGCAATCAAAGAATAAAAACGTAGTAAGGGCCACAGGTCGTATTTTTCCAAGGGCTAGTTCAAGTTGTTCGATTTGTGCTCGAGTTTATGTGTCGTTAATATTTTTTTGGGTTTCAAATAAGAAATGGGTTTGGTTTTTGTAATGAGAAATGAAAACTCAATGCAAAGAGAGTAAAATTAACTAAAGAAACTTACCATGGTAATGGCAGCTAATGACATCAATTAATAGAAAACTTAATTGGCAAATGCAACTTTACTAAATTTTAGAAACAAGGCTGTTGTCTAATGTTTAAACAAATGCTTAAACGAATTTTAGAAGCAGGGTTAACACAAACACTTGATCTACAAGGAATAAAAGAATATGATGTGCCAAGATGATACTAAGTGCCAAAACCGAGACTTACAACTCTGCATTAAAACTGATCACTGCTACTTGAAAGACAAGACATTATTGAAAGTTATGCATGAACAAATGGAGGAATGCAGACATTAAAAACAGGAATTCAGAGCATAAAGACAGAAATTCAGAAATGGAAATAATGATCTAGTGAAGAAACAAACAAACTCATGAATCAAACCAACAAGGCAAGTGAGACTAATTGGTCGAAACTAGCTACAAAAGCTATAAACTGGAAACTACAAGGATAGAGCTGACTAATTCAGAAACAACTCATTTGAAACATGTATTCAGAAATAGAGAAGCAGTGTAGAGGGGCAACAACAATTTGAATTCGGAAACAACAATTACCAGCTGATTTTGAGTTCACTCCTCTAAATTCAGAGAACTTAAGCAATACTGATGTTTACTTGACACAAATGCAAAACTATCAGCTGAAATTTATTGAAATAAAACTGATTCACAATGAAGAGAATTTAAGTTCAAGACATGATTGAGCAGAATTGCAGAAATAGCTGAAAGTCAGCTGTAGAACTGATATGCAAATTCCGAAATCAAAAGTAAGCTGAATTTGAAAACTATTAATCACTAAATAAGCTCCCTTGATACATTCTCAGAAACAAGAACTGAAAAGTGCAGAAATTTAACTCAGTAGCAAATATGGAAAGTGAGTTTACAGAAATCACATTGCTGGAATAAAATTGATACAAAACAATCTGACTGTAAATGCAGAAGTAAAACTACTTTCTACACAAACTCAAATCAATTCAATATCAAACTAATGTTGTTCTCAATTGCTGGAATTAAACTAGACCCGAATTGAAACTGAAATAAACTGAAAAATTCAGTCTAAGATGGAATGTGCAGAAAACAGGGTGATACACTGATAATAGGATTGAATCGCAAGCGGAAAACTAAGAATTCATTGAAATTGAATACAATGGATCGCTGAACAAGTTCACTAACTAATCATACTTGCAATATAGAACCTAATTGCAACTGGAAAAATTCAGAAATGAAAATGGAATCGCTGATACAAAACAGAACAAGAACAACTTTGCAGAAACTAAAATTACAGCTATGAAAATAGAAAAATTCGATTAAAACTAAGCCTCGATCATTCCTTGATTCAAGACCTCCTTGTTCGTCACGCAAGGGCAAGCCAAAAACCCCTTAAACTCACAAATCAATGAAAAATAAGCTCCAATTTCAGATCTGCTCGAAACTGCTCACAGTTGGAAAATTCCACTTCAAACTCTTAGATCTCGGTGTGGAATGTTGAGATGATGATTTGGAAATCATCTGAGCTCATCCTAGGACCCCTACAGATGACTCAGATGGAAGGAAATGGATGCGGTTGAGATCCAAGAGCTCAAATCGCATAACTGCCAAAACCCTCAAGAAGCTCTGCATCCGGCACAATTCCGAGCTAAAATCGCCATGAAACTCTCTCCCAATGATCCAAATCTTGATTCGAGGTGCTGATCGAGTTGGTCACGCCTCTGATGGAAGAAATTTGAAAGAAAACCATGAAGAAATGAAGAAGAACGAGCTGAAGAAATGTGAGGTCGCGACCGATCTGAGAACAGGGCTGAAAGCAGTTTAAATGGTTAAACAGTGGACGGCTGAGATTGATTCCGCTTAATCCAACGGTGGATCTTCGTCCGATTTGACTCAAAATTTTCAGATCTTGATCAGAGGTCAGGATCATCCTCGTGGTAGCTCAGATCTGCCAGATCTCCAACGGATGATCCAGATCACCTTGATCTTTATATGGATGGCCTAGAGCACTCCGATCATGATCCAACGGCTAGATGGTCTCTGATTTAGCTGAAACTTTCAGATCTTGATCTGATCACTTGATTAGCCTTAATCCCAGCTCGGATTGATCAGAAGCCCTCAAATAGTCTAGATCTAACCATCTTTGCATCGGACGGTCCAAATGAATTGACGCTTGATTCCTTTGATCTGGTCCACTTTTAACTCAACCTTGACCCATCATTACCTAGGTCCCTGATCATTTGAAGCCTATAAAAGTAGATCAAAAATTTAGTGACAAAACAACTCGAAAATATCAAAATTTGCAATAAAGTCCAAAAAAGAATATAAATCCTAGAACCTAGGGTAAATTCACAATTACACAAGTAAAATATGGGTCAAACACAGATTTAAACATATAAAATGATCAACAAAATGACACTTATCAAGTATCTAATACCCAAGAAAAATAGATAGATAGATTGACTTCTATAACAAAAATACCTAAAGCAGAAGTCTCACTTCTTTTCTTCTTTACTTCCTCCAGGTAATGTTTGCAGTTCCTCTTCCAATGTCTGGTCTCATCACAGTGGAAGCAGGATCCTTCCTTAGGCACCTTATCTTTATCCTTGGATGTAGTAGAGTTGGCTTTGCCTTTGGCTTGGGTCTTACCCTTGCCTTTAGGCTTCCATTTGCCTTTGCCCTTTTGTACCATCAGTACATTACTGGTTTTGGTTTTCTTGAGATTAGGTTCAGCAGTTCTTAACATGTTGAGCATCTTAGGAAAAGGCTTGTCAATTTCATTCATGTTGTAGTTCATGATAAATTGATTATACCCCTCCGACAACGATTGTAGGATAAGGTCCGTTGCCAATTCTTGGCCCAGTGGAAATCCTAGTCTTTCAAGGTTCTCGACATACCCAATCATCTTGAGTACATGAGTTGCTACAAGAGTTCCTTCTTGCATCTTGCATGCAAATAGGGCTTTAGACACCTCAAACCGCTCATGGCTAGCTTGCCCTTGATAAAGTTGCCTTAGATGCTCAACCATCTCATGTGCATTCATGTTCTCATGTTGCTTCTGAAGCTCAGAGTTCATGGTGGCAAGCATAAGTCATGATACATCAAGTGCATCATCCTGATGCTTCTTGTAAGCATCCTTTTCGGCATGGGTAGCGGTAGCGGCTGGTGCTTCTGGAATAGATTGCCCTAGGACATACAGTTTTCGTTCTTGTTTGAGGACTATCCTTAAGTTTCTGTACCAGTCCAGGAAATTAGCTCCATTGAGCTTGTCCTTCTCAAGGACGGATCGCAGAGAGAGAGTATTTGACGTGTTAGATGACATGGTGATCTACAACAGTAAAATTATTCAAAAATAAGTATCATATCTAATTTATTTAATTAGACCTTTAATTAAATGATGCTCCCACTGAATCATAGAGCTTTGGTTGGGGCTAGTCATGGATGTAGGCAAACTCAATTTACCAATACTACTAGCTCCAAACCAAATAGCAATCATTATTCATGTGGGACAAGATCCATATTATACTTCATCTTGAGTTAGCTTTGGCTAATCACCCAAGACATGGTATAATTAGGTAGGTAATTACATCTCATGCAACTCTTTGAAACATTGGGTCAAGATCCACATTACACATCATCTTGAGTTAGCTTTGGCTAATCACCCAAGACATGGAATAATTGTTCTCTTACGCAATTTTCTCAACATTTGGGATATGCCTCCAAGTTTCTCAATCTAATTGAGGGGACTTAGTTAAGTCTCACCCAAAGTTTGATAGCGGGACATTACAATTGTCCTCTCGCACTCTACTAAGATAAAATGCGTCACTTTGCTTTGGCAAATCCAACAATAAATGATCAAGGTAGTTTATGAGTACCAACTTTGGTAGACATATCGAGTTGACTTAATTGAGATAACTATTTATCTAATCATGCATGACATACACACATTGCATATATCAATATATAAGCGATAAAACGTGACATGGTTATGGCCCGTATACTACGATCTTCTCAAGCCAATGAGAGGATCTATGGTCAACCTAGGGATAACATCTTCTCCAAGTGCATCCTTTGGTCGTCATGTGTCATCGACATCTTTCTTGTAACTTCATTCTTCAATGGACACTCCACTCCTCATTTTGTACATTACAATTTAGGAAAACTCGCGTTACATTCGAGTCTAAATCTATTTTTACAACTAGAAAAATAGAGATAAGGCACGACACGCAGACCGTATTATCAATTACAACATGCACACACACATATTCATCCAATCATATTGGGGTTAAGGCCATAACCATGCACCATGTCATCAATCACATACAATAGATTTAGGACATCAATTTTTATTATGATTGTAAAAATGCTCATGAGCCGAAACCATAGGTTACAAATTAGTCGAATACATTCGCATCATAGCACACTTTCATACTTCATATGATGATGCTATAGACTTTTAGTTTGATCTACACAAACTTTTGTATCTCGACAAATGCTCATACATTATACAATCTATAATAAAATTATATCCTACTTCTATATCACATATAAAAGTTTTCTAAACATTGTATGATCTTTCACAAGTGGCTCTGATACCACTGTAGGAATCTATAGGTAAAAATATTTAAAATCACAGCGGAAATAAGATCCCTCGAGCGATCCATGTGAAAGATAAACTCATATAAAGTGATCTACAATTCATATCCTATAGGAATACCTTTGTCGCGTGCCCTTCACTTATCCCGCTAGTCCTTTGGTTCACCGGATCTCTTACACATTCAAGTGTCCGTGCCTCTATACGTATCCACACGAGCACGATCTACGCCTCGGAGAGGAACCACCTTAGTTATGCTAGCAACTTGGGATGGTTCACAAAGCACAAGAACCTTCACTAGGGAGTTATGGACAAGGAGGAAGAAAGAATAGGAAGAGAGATTCACCCTCTAGCCTTTGACAAGGGGGGGGGATATTTATACTCATCTAATGAATACCAAGGGTCTATGTCCCTTGAGCTCCTCTCATCTTAATGCTAATAAAACCCAATGAATACCAAGCCTCTTGGTATTTCTTGAGACTCTTAATATTCTATTCATCTAATGAATAGAATGTTTCTTAGCCTTCCTCTTAAATAATATTTTATTAAACCCTTTAATGAATATTATCCATAATTAAGTAGTTTGGTCTAATCTAGATGAGTCTAACTCAAATTAGACTCAATCCCATAATCTAATTAGATTCACTTGAGTCTAACTTAATTAATCCAATTCGAATCAAATCTTAGTCAAACCAAGATTAATTAATCTCCGAAGCATCGTGTCCTTAGTGTGTGACCCAATAGGTTCTCATAACATTGGCAATGTGCCTAAACGCTTTAGACACATAAGCAATGAGCGACATCTAGGAATGCATCATTGCTACCCAAGTAACAAGAAAAGTCGAGATCCGACTAAACCTCCGTGACTATGATAATGTATGACCTTGTCCTTCTATCCTCGATATCTAGATTGACCAATGAGGCATAGACCGTGTCATCCTCATTCAATCTTGTGTTTCTTGATCCCCAAGTTGACTCACTCAATCAAATGAGCTTAATATCTAATATTGACACATTTGAGCATGTCCATGCGTTTTAGTAGTCCTACTCGATCAAGGGGCCCACAGATATCACTCCCGTCATATGGGAGGGATAGATCCCATCTACATCACTCACATCCCTCCGCATAATTCATTACATACCCAGTGATCGCATTTATAGTCTACCCTGTTACGGGTGATGTTTGACGATACCAAAGTACATAACTCCTTATATAGGGAACCGTAGTGACTTCAGATCTAAGGACTATTCATACTAATAGTTACATGAGAAAGTTTATGACACTCATATGACAATCTATGAAACTTTCTCATGGCGGGTCAATTCAGTACACATTCTCCAATATATACCCATGTGTCAACTTAATATCACATATCCATGACTTGTGAGCTCAAGTCATCAGTTGACCTACATGCTAGTCTCCATGCATTAATATTGTCCTTGAATATTAATACTTGACTAGGAATGGTTTAGTGTAGTATTCTCTACATTATCTCACTATCGATTCAACCAATCGATATAATGTAGATAAGAATCTACTACCCAAGGACATTATTATACTTAGTTATTTGGCACAAATACAAAGTAAGTATAATAACCAAACATGCTTTTATTAATGATTGAATATGATACAAAAAGTCCTTAGTCAATCATCACATAATTGGCTCTAGGGCTCCTACTAACTTATGCTAGAGAAGGAATTCCGCACCCTGCGAGATTAACATGAGCGTTAGGGGAACACACCGGAGGTTGTCCGGCGGAGTCCACTCCGACGCTCAAGTCAGTGCCTCGATGGAGAAGATGAAAAGAAAGCAAGACAGTATGGGAGTAGTAAAGAATGCGTAACCCCTTTACTAGAGTGGTTGGAGTACCTTTTATACCTGCGGCGGTTGCCTTCGTACATCCCCATGATCTGTGCCACGTCCCCCCATTCGTCGGTTACTGGATAATCTTTGAAACGGTCCACGCTATCATTAAGTTCTACCTGTTGCGACATTTAGGGGTCATGATGGCTCCGCGATAGTGGGGATGGTTATTCGCAGATTGGAGAAAAGGGGGACCGTTAATTGGGGCCGAATGCTTCTTGGCACTCCAAGATAACATGAATCGAATCCATGGACCTATGATGAGGGACTCCAAGATAAGGATGCAGATTCTTGGCAAAGGGTAATGAATTCTGAGATAGAATCCATGGATTCTAATCACGTCTGGGAGCTAGTAGAACCACCCAATGGTGTAAAAGCCATTGGATGCAAGTGGATCTACAAGAGAAAGAGAGGATCAGACGGGAAGGTTGAGACCTTCAAAGCTAGGCTTGTTGCGAAAGGGTATACTCAAAAAGAGGGTATTGATTATGAGAAGAACTTTTCACTGGTAGCCTTGGTTAAGTCTATCCGGATTCTCTTATCTATTGCCACTCATATGGACTATGAGGTATGATAGATGGACGTCAAGACAGCTTTCCATAACGGAAGTCTTGAGGAGACCATCTACATGAAGCAACCAGAAGGGTTCATAAAAGAGCATCTAGTGTGCAAGCTTAATCGGTCCATTTATGGATTAAAGCAACTTCGCGATCTTGGAACATCCGCTTTGATGAACTAATCTAGTCATATGGATTTATTGAAAGTCTGGATGAATCATGTGTATATAAGAGATGTGACGAAAACGTAGTGGTGTTCCTTGTACTTTACGTAGATGACATTTTGCTCATTGGCAACAATGTCAAAGTGTTGTCAGACGTAAGGGTATGGTTGTCCAAACAATTCGATATGAAGGACTTAGGAGAAGCGGGACACATCCTTGGGATCAAGGTCATAAGGGATCACCAGAAAGGGATGTTCTGCTTATCCCAAGCTTCATACATAGACATTGTCCTGACTCGTTTTAGCATGGAAAACTCCAAGAAAGGTTTTCTACCTTTCAGGCATGGAGTTCCTCTATCTAAGGAGATGTGTCCGAAAACATCAAAGGAGATAGAGGAAATGAAGGCGGTTCCTTATGCATCAGTTGTAGGAAGCCTCATGTATGCTATGTTGTGTACGAGACCAGATATCTATTTTGCCGTGGGGATGGTTAGTAGATATCAGAGTAACCTTGGACAGGGATATTGGACTACGGTAAAGCATATACAGAAATACCTGAGACGGACTAGGGACTATATGCTGGTTTACCGGGCAGACAAATTAATCCCTGTGGGTTACACGGATTCAGATTTCCAGTCGAACAGGGACAAAAGTAAGTCTACCTTGGGGGTTGTGTTTACTTTAGGAGGTGGAGCCATATTATAGAGGAGTGTCAAGCAGAAATGCGTGGCGGACTCCACCATGAAAGCTGAGTATGTGGCAGCCTCAGAGGTAGCCAAGGAAGTTGTATGACTCAGGAACTTCATTATGGACTTGGATGTGATTCCTGGTTTGCCCAATCTATCACAATTTACTGTGATAACAGTGGTGCAGTTTCATACTCGAAGGAACCGTGAGCCCATAAGGTGAGTAAATACAAAGAGCGCAAGTACCACCTGATACGAGAAATCGTAAAGCGAGGAGAAGTAGTTGTCGCCTAGATTGCATCGGAGGACAACCTGGCGGATCATTTTGTTGGTGATATGAGAAAAATGTCCTAAGGCAATCGCCTTATGATTGTATTCATTTATTTTAATAAATAAATATTCACTATTTGAGTATACATGTTTATGTATTTGATTGAGATCTTAAACTCATTTACTGAATATCCGCAATACAATTCACAGCATGAGAGAATTTGTGATGAATTCACAACTAGTGATTATCTCTACATGTGCAATTGTGAAGTATTGAAATTGTCCCTAGTCGATGAATTGATAAATACGGACACTATCAATTCTGTTGAGACTAGCATGGGTTATTCTCTAATCAGCTGATTCTCACTGGCTGGTGACATTGAGATGTCCGGAGATAAATATGAATGCTAGTTAATGGAACTAGTTCATTGGAGTGACTGGCTGTAAAACTTCATATGGTAGTCTACATATAGATATGTCAATGAAGTTCTTACTGCAGCTTAAGTGTGATGTTCCTTTGACTTGTGGTGTTCAAGTCATCTTGGTCATGGAGACTTATACTTTGACATCTTAAGCAAGCATCTCCAAGGAGGTGTGGACCCAGGATGGTTGGGTATAAGCCGAAGTGCCCGAAGATGTTTGAACAACCTACAAAGGATTCACCACTCCTTGCGAGGAGATGTATACCCAAGGCCTATCGTCGGATTGTTGCTCGAAGCCTCTGGCCAGAGCATGACATATTCAGAGTATGAATATCTTAAATACATGAGAGTAATTAGAATCCGTAGGACGAGAAAACGTTACTTGGGCTAGGTGTGATGTAGTCAGCCTAGTGGAGACTGACACACATAGACCATGTCCTGAACCAAGTGGGTATAAGATGGTGAAGGGAATGGGGCATGATTCATTATAGTTGCTGAAGGGTTTCAGAATTGTTTCTGAGGTCAACCATTGATCTTTCGATTAATTGGGGATCATGATGTATTACTAGGTGTCACTCATGATCATTCTATAATTGATTAATTATAGACGACCAACATAAATCGAAAGCCTATTTAGTCAAACGCACTACGAGTAATCCGAGGGATTTAAAACGAGTTGAAAATTAGATTTTCCAATCAAGAGAGATTAGGTTTGGTTAAGCCAAACGATAAGTCGAATCTGAATTTTTCAGAGACGCATCGGAAGCGTAAAATGGCTAAGTCTTTTGAAGACTTAATAGATGAATTAAATAAGTTTAATTCATTGGGGCGTGGCTTGGATGGGCCGGCCAAAGAGGGTCTCTATCCTCTTTGCTTGGCCGGCCACAACAAAGGGAGAGAACCAAATTTTTGGTTCAATTTATAAAATAAACCAAGTGTGATTTGTTTTATAAAATTATGGATGATATAAATTTTTATATAATAAACTAAGGTTTGGTTTATTTTTCATGGAAATTAAAATGAACCATGGATCGGTTTATTTTATAAAATCAATCATGGATTGATTTACCATGATAAGAAAATTTATTCCATAAGAAAAAAGGAGACTTGGTCGGTTTTTATCATGAATTAAAATATGATAAAGCTTGGCATGATGGAATAAGTCATAGAAAATTTATTCTATAAGAAAAAAGAGACTTGGCGGTTGAGAGGCCACTATATAAAGGACCCAAGGCAAGGCTTAGAAATCAATCGAAGTATTCTTGCCTGGGCTCTCTCCCTCTCCTCCCTTCTTTCTCTTGGCCGACCACAAGGCTCTTCTCCCTTCTTCTTGCCGTGAGCACAAGGAGAAGCACCGAGGCGACAAAGTTCTTCCGTTGGGACGATCTTCCTCTCCGGCCATTATCACCTTGGGATTGGGCGCAAGTCATCTTCCTCCTTCTCGCCGGAATTGTGATTCCGGCCAACCTTGGTAGTGAGTTTTTCCGATGTGATTACTTCTCTCTTGGTTTTCTTGTCGCGTTCTCGGAGAATCTAGTAGTTCTCGAGAACACGAAACTCATGGCTTTGCGAAGTCATCCCGAAGATACTCGGCGTGGACGCGAATAGAGGCGGAGCTTCTGAGGGACGCTTACGGTTGGATCTCGTCCCTTTCTTCGAGTTACGCGAGGTAATACGTAAATTAGTTTATGTTTCTGCAAAATTTTAAATATATGATCATGTCTACACAAGATAAAGTTGCATGCTTAGATGTGTGGTTAAATAATTTAAGAAATTATTTATGCTAAACCTTCCACTGCACGTAATTAATTTTAAAATTACGAACCCGTATCCATGTCAACATGCACCCGGTCCCAACACATTTCACTAAGGCCCTTCCGGTAAGAGCTTTTGATCGGCATGTGGAGGATATGGGAGTCAGATGTATGGCACTGTGAGGACAGTAGAGTCTTTGAGTATAAGTGGGAGATTGTTAGGATGTATACTAAAAGACTTGTCCTTTTATATAAACATCTACATTTTGAAAGAGAATCACGACAACACAGTTGCATGTTTAAATTAGTATATGCATAACAGTCTCATACTCTGCATTGTAGTTAATATGGTGTGTGATGACACACAGAAGATCATGTTATCAGTCCCTTGCATAGTAAAAGTTGAGTCTCACAACCGAGATGGAGTTGGATAAACTATCGGGATGATTGTAGTGTAATTAGGTGTGGTTTATCTTAACCATAGAATTGTTGGGTATGGCTTGGCGGGTTTCCCTAGCGAAGACCTGGTCATCCTTGAGAGACTTCTCCATGTCTACGGATTAAAAAATTAATCCGAATGGAAACCCGTCTCCCAATGACCATCTCGTCATCGTATCGTTCGGTACGAATTATAACTTGGCCAATCACAAAGATCGAGCCTTGTAATTCTTCTAACCAAATGACCGTAGAAGAGATGATGAGTGGATCGCCGATTCTTGTATTTATGGTCGGGGTCCAATTAATTAATTATTAGCTATGATTTGCAATCAAAATAATTAATTAAAACACATAAAATGATGAAGCAAAGTAATAAGACACAAAAAAACATAAGGAGCTTAGGGAGAGATTTATACCTTCCCTTTACCTCGTAGCCTTCTACCTTATGTCCCTACCCTTCTAGAATGTTGTGTGGGCGACGAGCTACCAGAAACCGAGATCACCAAGGCACTCTAATCAATCCCTTCTTCTCCTCACCTAGCCGAAACCCTAACTCCAACCCTAGGAGTTGCGCCGGCCAACTTCCACTCCCTTACCTTTGCGCCGCTGACCACCTTGCGCTTCTCAAGCATGCCGGCCACAAAGGAGTCCTCAAGTGGAAGATGATGATGGTGAAGAAGAGGAGAAACAGGGTTCTCCTTCACCCAACCAGCCGACCAAACCCTTCACCTTGCGCCACCCTCCCTCCTTGCGCCAACCACCGCCTCATTCTCTTCCCTCACCGAGCACCACAAAAGGGAGGAAAGAAGCCTCCCTTTGTCTAGTGATGACCATCCACCGAAATCTTGAGGAAAGGAGAAGAAAAACAAAGAGGAAGAAGGAGTTCTTCCCTTCGCCGCCGTGACCTAGGAGAGAGGATGGAGAGAGAGACAGAAGCCTAGGTTGGATGGTTAATTGGATTAATCCCCTGGTTTCATGATCTCATGGGGTTTATATAGGGCTAAGGTAGGGACCATGAGGAGGAGTTGGATCTTGGCCCACTAATGGATCTTAATTAAACTTCCTCACCAACTCCCATATTTTCACATGGGCTCCACATATTATGAGTCGTCCATCCGTCTGTGTTTAAGATATCGAATGCCCATAAATTAATTTAAATTAATGACAATTTAAATTAATTAACTTCTAGATCCTTGATTAGTATCACTCAACCTTATCATCATGTTGGATCAAATCCACCTGCAGGGTTTAACATGATGAAACTTTTGAGCTCATCAAGGGGGCATCATCATCTCGACTCACCAGGACATGGATTCCGTCAATAATCAATGGCACACCATATAATTAATATTATTTGCCAACTTACCGGGCCTATCGATCAAATAGAATATATTTCACTCATTGGTAAATTAAAAAAATAATAATTAATTATATGTGCCCATTATTATATCAGGATTTAGGGATCATACTCCATAATAAAATCTGAGGTCCTATCTAATTATCAAGCCAATACAAATTAGATGACCTCTGGTTTTGGTCCTGCTCAATGTACTCAAAGCACACTAGTGTAATTCTATGGTCAAGACCAACCACACCTAATTACACTACAACTATCCCGATGGTTTGTCCAATTCCATCTCGGCTGTGAGCCTCTACTTATACTAGGCAAGGGACTGATAACATGATCTTCCATGTAAAACTATACACCATGTTATCTACAATGCGATGTAAAGGAATTTTATGAATGTACTAATATAAACAACCACCTAGTGTTGTTGTGATTCTCTTTTTAAAATAAAGATGATCTTATATATAAAAGAGGCAAGTCTTTTAGTATACATATCTTACAATCTCCTACTTATACTTAAAAACTCTGTTGTTCTCTCAATACCATACATCTAACTCCCATATCCTCCACATGCCGATCAAAAGCTCTAGCTGGAAGAGCTTTAGTGAAAGGATTTGCCAGGTTGTCTTCTGATGTCATCTTGGCGACAACCACTTCTCCTCGTTTAATTTTATGATTTCTCGTATCAGGTGGTACTTGCGCTCTATGTGTTTACTCGCCTTATGGGCTTGTAGTTCCTTCGAGTTTGCAACTGTACCACTGTTATCACAAAAGATTGTGATAGTTCTGGGCAAACCAGGAATCACATCCAAGCCCATGATGATGTTTCTGAGCTATACAGCTTCCTTGGCTGCCTCTGAGGCTGCCACATACTCAGCTTCCATGGTGGAGTCCGCCACGCATTTTTGCTTGACACTCCTCCAAACAATGGCTCCACCTCCTAAAGTAAACACAAACCCCAAGGTAGACTTACTCTTGTCCCTGTCTGACTGGAAATATGAATCCGTATAACCCACAGGGACTAATTGGTCTGCCCGTTAAACCAGCATATAATCCCTTATCCGTCTTAGGTATTTCAATATATGCTTTATCGAAGTCCAATGTCCCTATCCAGGGTTACTCTAATATCTGCTAACCATGCCCACGGCAAAATAGATATCTAGTCTCGTGCACAACATAGCATACATGAGGCTTCCTACTGCTGATGCATAAGGAACCGCCTTCATTTCCTCTATCTCCTTTGATGTTTTCGGACACATCTCCTTTGATAGAGGAACCTCATGCCTGAAGGGTAGAAAACCCTTCTTGGAGTTTTCCATGCTAAAACGAGCCATGACAGTGTCAATATATGAAGCTTGGGATAAACACAACATCCTTTTTTAGCGATCCCTTATGACCTTGATCCCAAGGATGTGTCTCACATCTCCCAAGTTCTTCATATCAAACTGTTTTGACAACCAAACTCTTACTTCTGATAACACTTTGACATTGTTGCCAATTAACAAAATGTCATCTACGTAAAGTACAAGAAACACCACTACATTTTTGTCACACCTCTTATACACACATGATTCATTTGGGCTTTGAATAAATCCATACGACTAGATACCCTCATCAAAGTGGATGTTTCAAGATCGCGAAGCTTGCTTCAATCCATAAATGGATCGATTAAGCTTGCATACTAGATGCTCTTTACCCTTTGCAATGAACCCTTCTGGTTGCTTCATGTAGATGGTCTCCTCAAGACTTCCATTAAGGAAAGTTGTCTTGACATCCATCTGTCATACCTCGTAGTCCATAAGAGCTACAATAGATAAGAGGATCCTGATAGACTTAAGCATGGCTACCGGCGAATAGGTCTCTTCATAATCGATACCCTCTTTCTGAGTGTACCCTTTCGCAACAAACCTAGCTTTCAAGGTCTCAACCTTCCGGTCTGATCCTCTCTTTCTCTTGTAGATCCACTTGCATCCAATGGCTTTTACACCATCAAGTGGTTCTACTAGCTCCCAGACATGATTAGAATCCATAGATTCTATCTCAGAGTTCATTGCCCTTTGCCAAGAATCTGTATCCTTATCTTGGAGGGCCTCGTCATAGGTCCAGGGATCCGATTCATGTTTATCAGAGACCAAGTCTAAAGTCTCTCCTAAGGTCGGAACGTCCCCTCTTAACTCTTCAAGCACTAGTTTACTCTTGGGCTTGTGGTTCATTACATAGTCTTCTTCTATGAATCTGGCATTCGTGCTAACGATTACCTTCTGATCCTTAGGACTATAGAACATACCACCTTTCGTTCCCCTAGGATAGCCTATGAATAGACGTACTTTCGTATGAGAGTCCAACTTATCAGTATCTCCCTTCAGAACATGTGTTAGACTACTCCAAATCCGAGCATGTCCTAGACTAGGCATATGCCCAATCCACAGTTCTGTGGGAGTAGAAGGGACTGACTTAGATAGTACCAAGTTCAGAATGTATGCTGCCGTTTCCAGAGCATATCCCTAGAATGAATCAGGTAAGTCAGAGTAGCTCATCATTGACCTAACCATTTCCATAAGAGTCCTATTCCTTCTTTCTGCCATACCGTTTGTTGGGGTGTACCGGGTGCAGTCAGCTGGGACTGAATCCCAGCCTCTGATAGGAAGGTTCTAAACTCTCCAAAGAGGTACTCACCACCACGATCAGATCATAGTGTCATGATACTTTTACCTCGATGTTTCTCCACATCAGCCTTGAATTCATTGA
Organism: Boesenbergia rotunda; assembly: GCA_024364735.1. Classification (NCBI taxonomy): domain Eukaryota; kingdom Viridiplantae; phylum Streptophyta; class Magnoliopsida; order Zingiberales; family Zingiberaceae; genus Boesenbergia; species Boesenbergia rotunda. Next base: position 73,323 of record JAGFNQ010005383.1, on the reverse strand, counting down.
ACTTATCAAAGCATTCAGACTTGCGGTGCATCAGATAAATGTATCCGTACTTGAATAATCATCAATAAAAGTGACGAAATATTCAAAGCCACCTCTAGCCTGGATGGACATTGGACCACACAAATCAGAATGGATCAGTTCTAGCACATCTTTGGCCCTGTACCCTTTAGCCTTGAAAGGTCTCTTGGTTATCTTACCTTCTAAGCAAGACTCACAGGTCGGGAAGTCTTCCACCACCAATGAACCCAAGGGCCCATCGACTATCAACCTCTGAATCCTACTAAGGTTAATATGACCAAGCCTAAAGTGCCAAAGATACGTCTGATTCATATTAGAAGGTTCCTATCTCTTATTTAGGTTAGGTTAGACGATGAGCTATTGACTTCTGTTTGCATCGTGGGAGTCTTTGGTTCTAAAGTGTACAGATTGCCAACTATAGTACCTGAACAGATAATCTCTCTATTTCTCTTTATAACAACTCTGTTATTAAAAGAAATAGAATATCCATCCTTTATTAACTTAGAAACTGAAATTAAATTCTTTCTAAATAAGGGTACATATATGCAATCTCTTAGAACCAACACTTTATTCCTCTCAAAAGAACAAAAAAATCTCCCACTGCAACTGCTGCCACCTCCGTAGCATTGCCCATGTAGACCACGATTCCTCCTTCAACTAGCTGTCGGGTTTCCTGGAACCCCTGCAGAGTATTGCAGACATGGTTAGTGGCTCCCGTATCTACACACCAGGTACTGGTAGATAGCACCGCTAAACATGTTTCAATGACTAAGCACGAAGAAATACCTTTGTCTTGACGACGGGGACAGTCCGCCTTCAAGTGTCCAGTTTGCTTACACGTGAAGCACATGCCTTTCGGCTTCTTCACGCCAGTCCGAGGTCCATGAGATGTTGCTGCCTTCTTAAACCCTCCTTGTTTCTTCTTCTTCCTGCCTTTCGGCACAGAAGCAGAAACCCTTTGAGTCACTAAGGCCTGCGAACTCTGACGAAACAACCCCTCTGCCTCCTGGAGTTCTCCCAAGAGTTCCCCCAACGTATATTCATGCTTATTCATGTTATAGTTGAGCTGCAACTGCTCAAAACTCCTAGGCAGAGATTGGATTATTATATCGACCTGGGTTTCCCCGTCAATTTGTCCTCCAAGAACCTCAATCTCATTGAGGTGGGCCATCATCTTCAAGACATGATCCCTTACGGGTGTCCCTTCGACCATAGTGGTCGTCATCAAATTCTTCATCACCAGTTGCCTAGCGGCACTACTCTGGTGTCCGAAGAGCTCCTGAAGGTTCAGCATCATGTCACAAGCAGTGGGCATGACCTGATGCTGATGTTGCAATACATTCGACATGGATGCCAGAATGTAACACCGCGTCATCTCATCTGCCTTAACCCATTTTTTGTAATGCTCCCTCTACTCTTCACTAGATCTATCGCTAGGCCTATCAAGACATTTTTCGGTGAGTACAAATTTGTACTCTTTAGCTGTAAGGACAATGTCAAGGTTTCTCTTCCAATCAATATAGTTGGGTCTAGTAAGTTTATTCTCCTTAAGTATTGTTGATAGTGGGTTAAAGGCCATTTTGAAAATCCTGAGAATCACAACATACACTACTTTAGAATTCGAAAATAAATTGATTCCTCAAAACAATAAATTTTTGAAATCAACCAACACCCCTACACACTGAGAAATTCGCATGCCACGATGGTGTGGACGTATACGAATTTCTACATTCGTAGAGGAGGTTTTACCCATTAATCTTACTCTCTCGTCAATGTAACTTTTTGACAAGTAAGATTAATAGTTGGTTAACTTCGGCCCTGCAAAATAATAGCAGTGACTCCGATGGGGAGGTTAATATTATTCACATCTAAGTGTTTACCATTACACGACACTAAGAAAATCATTTCCGATTATGTGCCTTCGGATGGGGAAGTACACACGCTCTTTAATTATTTTATATAGTCTTTTCCCACCCAGTGATCCGCAGAACAAGTCCATCCGATGGGGAGGACGACACTCAGAGCCAACGCGCAGACTTATTCGCATCACTTATCGGATTGTAATGGAGGCCAAGGGACCCTTAGGGTCCCTCTCCCACTTAGTAATTTAGTTCAAGGAATTTTAACAAGCACATTCACACGACAAGCACATAACCAACATAATGAAAAATAGAAAATCCTAGACTTTCCAACTTTCATGGCCTTGGTCTCCAATGCGCCTCCAGTCGTGTCGTCACTCCGTCTGCTCCTTCCTTCCTTTTGCACAAGCTTTTGAGGCAATCTATGGTCCGGAGTGACCATGTGTTTTGATGTTTGGGCAAAGGGTTTAAGTTAGGTTTCCCCTTGTGTTCTAATATATGTATGTGAGTATGCAGGATATGTAGGTTACACATATGGACTTAGCTGGACGGCTTCGATACGGTGAAGGGTGGCATGGAGACAAGCTGGAGGCTTGTGTGCACTCGAGGGACCATGGATAGCAGGGATGATGAGCCGAGGGGCACAAACTTCGAGGCATGCGTGAAGGATGGCATGGAGGCAAGCTGGAGGCTTGTGTGCATCCGAGGGATAGGAGCCGAAGACGAAGAGGGCGCGAAGGCAACAGTCAAGGGTACTGGTGAAGAGTCAGCTGAGTCATCAAGGGACGAGAGCCGAGGGAAGAGGACTCCAAGGGCAAGCCGGGAAGTGGACTTCAAAGGGCAAACGTGAAGGGTGGCATGGAGGCAAGCCGAGGGTTTGCGTGCGCATCTGAGGGATGATAGCCGGTGGAAGTGGACATCAAGGGGAAAGCCAAGGGAGTATGCTTGAAGCCACACGTGGAGGAGGGTCTTCGGAGTGAGGAGGAGTGTTTGTATAGGCTGGGCAGTCGACTGGTGATATAACAGTCCACTGCCAGCACAAACAGAAACTCATAGAAAGAAGTTGACCCTGGACCAGTCGACTGCTCTGGGAGTAGTCGACTGGTAGGTGGCTAGTAAGTGGCTAAAAATTTGAACGTTGGGATTAAAACGGTCTATTTTCAGTGGGACCAGTCGACTGCCCTGCGAGCAGTCGACTGGTAGGGTGTTTTCTAGCCTTGAGCTCTATTTCAAGAGGCTCGAGTTTGGCTGGAAACCTCTGACGAAACAAGCTTGGTTAGGGCTTGTTAGTAGTCTTAGTGCTCAGAAAGTATACTTGGGTTTGTGGCGAGGTTTCTCCACCCACAAGGAGCTACACGAGCTAGCCGGAGGGCATCCGGGGAGTGATCCGCGAAGGATCGAGGGATCGTCTACCTCACGGACTGTCGTGGAGTAGGACCTTCATCTCCGAACCACGTAATTAAGTATTGTTAGCATTGTTTAGTTGTTAGTCTTGTTTTATTGTATTTCCGCTTGCGCACTAACAACGTAGGTAGAGAAGAAAACGAAAAGTTGCTATTCACCCCCCTAGCAAGACCTACAGCAATCAAACACAAGCCACCTTGAGGGATTTCTGAGCCGAAATGACTAGCTAATTATTTACATCATCGATCCTATACTCCACGAAGGAGTGTACATGAAAACTAGATTGAAAGTAAAATAATAAGCTCGGATAAACATGTGCCGTATTTAATTTCAAAAATTAAATACTACCTAGCCTCGTCAACCCCGAGGATTAATTAATTTACAACAATTGCATAAACATTCACACACATCAAATATTTGGCCATGATAAGTTGGAATCCTGTGCCTGCAACACAAAGTTATCCTACGCACATCCACATATCATCCAGAAAAATATAATGTATGAAAAATGTAAAAAATTAACTAATCCTTAAACACACAAAACCGGAAACCTCAGCTCTTATACCAATTGTTAGGTATGGCTTGGCGGGTATCCCTAGCGAAGACATGGTCATCCTTGAGAGACCTCTCCATGTCTACGGATTAAAAAATTAATACGAATGGAGACCCGTCTCCCAACGACCATCTCGTCATCGTATCGTTCAGTATGAATTACAACTTGGCCAATCACAAAGATCGAGCCTTATAATTCTTCTAACCAAACGACCGTGGAAGAGACGATGAGTGGATCACCTGTTCTTGTGTTTATGGTCGGGGTCCAATTAATTAATTATTAGCTATGATTCGCAATCAAAATAATTAATTAAAACACATAAAATGACGAAGTAAAGTAATAAGACACAAAAGAACATAAGGAGCTTAGGGAGAGATTTATACCTTCCCTTTACCTCGCGGCCATCTTCCTTATGTCCCTACCCTTCCCGGACATCGTGTAGGTGATGAGCTATCGGAAACTGAGATCACCAAGGCACTCTAATCAATCCCTTCTTCTCCTCACCTAGCCGAAACCCTAACTCCAACCCTAGGAGTTGCGGCAGCCAACTTCCACTCCCTGGGCATCAGATCCTGGACACCAGAGGAGTGCAATCAGGGACGGAAAGATCGTCACAGCAAAATGCAAACCCTAATCTGAAATCATCTACGATTGCGGGTGCATCTCTTACAATAGCACCATCTTCTAGCTCCCAGCAAGCGGCAACGCATATCTCATCGTATGCAGGGGCTGTCAAGCCCATATCCCCTCGCGTGTCGAAGAAAAGTTTTGATGATATTGGAGCTGATTTCAAGCCAATCGTCATCTATAACAATAAACCTGGAATTTCCTACTCAGATGAAGAAATTGCAGATATGGCAATTTCTTATGAATACTCCTTAATTGGGAAATTCTCAATATGGAGTCCCAATCAAGAGATAATTTGCAAGTGTTCAGAAACCTTGGACTGTCTAGCTCCTAAACATCCAGTTTTTGCGAGATGGATACATTTTCATACATTTATCCTCAAATGAAGGCATGGCTCGGGTTTGGGGTCGAGGTATATGGTTTATCAGTGGTGTTCCATTGAGAATTTTCAAATGGTCGCCACATTTTTCTTATGATGTAGAATTGTCAGTAGTACCAATCTAGATTCAGCTACCGGACTTGCCAATCCATATGTTCAACAAGCGCAGTCTTTTCTCGGTGGCTCGAATTGTGGGAAAGCCTATTAAAGTGGATGAAGGCACAATAGATGGATCCAAGCTCTCGACAACATTATTTGTGTGGAAATTGATTTGTTAAAACCTAGAGTGGAGGATTTCTGGATTGGTATTGGTGAAGAGAAGCGGCTTCAGAAAGTGATCTATGAAAAGCAGCCAAAGTATTGTACTGATTGTAAACATTTGGGACATGCGATAGATGAATGCTATATAAATGGAAACAAGCCAAAACCTATACGGAATTCTGACAGGAATGGATCAAATCTAATGGAAGAAGATTTGAGATTGCTTTTAAACAGAAGGAAAGAAAAAGACATGGCTTTGGCATGTATTAGCACGCAAGATGAAGAGATGAATCAAAAACAAATGGGGAAAAAGAAATGGATACAGAAAAACTATATCTCAAATCCTTCTGATAGTATGCAAAATGTAAATGGAGGTGATAACCAATTTCAACCTCTAGCTGGTTTGGAAGAGGAGGGTCAAGATGAAATGGGAATTGCTGATGTTTTTCATGGAAATGATAATGGTCTTAAAGGTGAAGACAGAGAAGCACCAAATGTTAATGTGGAGGGAAAAAGGGAAGATAGGGATAAATATTTAGATGTATCAATTTCAGGGGAAAGTGGGAATGTGCTAAACAAAAATATGCAGAGCAAGAAACAAGTAGTGACTGTTAATAATACACAGTTTGGAGGGGTAGACAATGATACAAATAAGCAACAATATGACCCACTTTTGGCAAAAGAGCCTATTGCAGCAGATCTCTATGGGCTTTCACAAATAGAGAACAATACAATGGATGATTTTGAAAAGGAGGAAGATGAGAGTCTTTGGGGGGAACAAGAAGAACCAAATGAGCCTGAATTTTCAAAATCTTTTGAGGAAGAAGAAGATTCGGACAGTATGAATGAAATGCATTTACAAAGGAGATCATCCTATGATTTGGCTACTAGTCCTAGCAAGAGGAAGGGACAAGGGAAGTTTAAAGCAACAAAACCTCACAAATCTTTGGAGGTTTCAGATTTAAATGTGAAAGAATCTGAGCAATTACTAGGGGTTTCAGCAGGTTTTATAGTTTCAAACAAAGGTAAATAGTGCCTTAACTCTGTTTTTATGCCAGCAGAAAACCGAAGGATAACCAGGAGCAAAGCTCAAATACAGAAGGCATCTTCCTCATCACATTTTTAAATGGCAGGTATGATATGAAATATAAGAGGTTTGGGTAATCTTGCTTCTTTGCGCAGAGTTCATTTCTTAAGGAAGTTACACCACCTGAATTTCTTAAGTATTCTTGAGCCTTTTGTTGAGCTAGATGAAGGTTTTATTACCAGACGTTTAGGTTTTGAAATTGCTATTTCACATTGTTCTGGCAAAATTTAGTTTATGTTTGATGCTAATGTTAAATGTGTAGTTCTACTTGATCATGATCAGTTTCTACATATGGAAGTATGCTCCTCTACTTTTCCTATCAAAATGCTAATAACTGTCATCTACGCCAAGTGCAATCAAATGGGGAGAGCAATCCTTTGGGAGAAATTATTGGAAATCAGACCGGATGGAAATGATTTCTGGCTAGTAGGAGGTGATTTCAATGTTATCTCTAACTCGAATGAGCACTCTAAAGGTTTTATTTCTAAGCTGGGGAAGGTACAAGATTTCAATGATTTTTTGTTGACAGCTGGGCTTCTGGATGCTGGTTTTGTTGATGATAGATTTACATGTACAAATTAAATAATAAAATTTGGAAGCGACTGGACAGAGTTCTTATATCTTCTTCTTGGAATGCTCATGAATTTTCAGTGCATGTAGAGCATCTAAGTCTGGCTTGTTCAGATCATTGCCCTCTTCTTATTACCTTTCCAGAATTTTTAAAACCAGTTGCTTCATTTAGATTCCAGAATATGTGGATCAAACACCACAATTTTTTGCAAAAGGTTAGACTCAACTGGTTGCTACCAATTGCTAGTTATGGGCTGAAGAAATTGCAAGCCAAATTAAGAAGACTTAAAGAGCATTTGAAGTGGTGGAATTGGGAAATCTTCGGTGATATACATGATAACATAATGAAGGCAGAAGAAGGCTTTGCGGCAACAGAAAAAGCTTATGATTTAAACCCTTCGGAAGCCAATAAAATTGATAGAGCTCAAAAGCAAGCTGTGCTATTCAAAACACTAAATATGGAAGAAATATTTTGGAAGCAAAGAGCTGCTGTGAAGTGGGCAGTGGAGGGTGAAAGGAATACAAAATTCATTCATGTTTGGTTCAAAAAAGAAGAATAGTAAATAGGATTTTCTGAATATGGGAAGAGGGAGTTTGCATAGAAAAATCGGAGCAAATATACTCTTCAATAGCAGTTTACTTTGAGAAGCTATTATCTGGAGAGGACCATAATTGTCATGGTACTAATTTTGATCATATTCCAGCACTAGTTAATTCTGTTGATAATGCTGGCCTTATTGCATCTTCAGATTGTGAAGAGATAAGACAAATCATATGGGGAATGTCAAAGAATAGTGCTGCGGGTCCAGATGGATTTTCAACAGAATTTTATATGGCTTGTTGGGAAATTATTAAAGAGGATATTCTTGAAGCAGTTCTGGATATTTTTAAAGGCAGCTCAATGCCAAAAGGTATGGCGGTTACTACAATAGTATTAATTCCCAAGGTGGATAATGCGCAGCAATGGAAAGACTTTAGGCCTATCAGCCTATGTAATGTTTCAAACAAAATAATTTCCAATTTGCTATCTAAAAGAATGAGTTATATCATGGATAAAATTATTTCATCTTCACAGAGTGGTTTCGTGTCAGGTAGATTGATTTCAGATAACATCTTGTTGGCACAGTAATTCAATCACAAGTTAAACTATCACGTGAGAGGTGGTAACTTGATTCTAAAATTAGATATGGCAAAAGCGTTTGATAGAGTTCAATGGACTTTTCTCTTTAAAGTTATGGAGGCTTTTGGGTTCTCGAGTGCCTTTATTGGGCTTATTGGGTGTTGCATCACTGAATGCTGGTTCTCTGTTAAAGTCAATGGACATTTAGCTGGTTTCTTTCATTCTAAGCAAGGGCTGAGGCAAGGCGACCCTCTATCCCCTTTACTTTTTATCACCGCTGCAGAATTCCTATCCAGAGGTTTGGACAACTTATTTAGTAAATTCCCACAACTCTATTTTTCTTCAAGATGTGACATTAAACTTTCACATTTAGCCTATGTGATGATATAATGATTTTAATGAATGGTTCAATCTACAATGTGAAACGGGTCAAGAAATTTCTAGATGAGTATGAAATATCTTCAGGCCAGGCCATCAATGCGGGGAAGAGTATGTTCTGTCCTGCTAAGAGTATTACAAACGTCAGAAAGAATGTGATTGCCTCGGTTACTGGGTTTTCAGAGGGGAGCTCTCCTATCTTATATCTAGGTGTTCCAATTGCTGCTGGGAATCGAAAGATAAGCCATTTTCAACCTTTAATTGAGAAAGTAAGAAAGAAGTTCTTTGGGTGGAATATCAAGAGACTTACGCATGGTGGCAGGTTATTTCTTATACAAAGTGTTTTATCCTCGCTTCCTTTTTATACTTTACAGGTACTCCTTCCCCCATTATATTAGTGTTGCATCAAATTGAAATGCTGTTTGCTAATTTTTTTTGGGGAATGACAAACTCCAAAAAGAAGACACATTGGATAGCATGGGTGGAGGCATGTAAACCGAAGCTGGAGGGTGGGTTAGGTGTCAGAAAACTGACAGATGTTGCCACAACTACGACAATAAAGCTTTGGTTCAGATTTAGAGAGCAAAAAACCCTATGGGCATTATTTTTGTCAAAAATGTATTGCGGAACAGCAGCACCAAGTGTTGTTTCAGCAAATTGGAAATGTTCTCCATGTTGGCGTCGGCTGATAAAAATCCGGAGCTTAGCTGAGGAAAATATTGGATGGATCATTGGTAAAGGTGATTTGAAATTTTGGTTTGATACTTGGCTTAATCAAGGTCCACTATATAAATCATGTGAGATAGTTGGCAATCCTAATTGCAAGGTTTCAGATTTCTTTAGTAGTCAGGGATGGGATATCTATAAATTGCAGAGTATTTTACCAACTGAGTCTGTAGAGGAGATTAAGAGGACTGTAGTGCTCTCCTTGGTGGAAGAAACAAGCCATACGCTTGGCTCTTTGGGCAATCAAGACAATATTGTTTGGATACCCATAATAAATGGCAAATTCTCACTTAAATCTGCTTGAAACAGCATAAGGAATGTTCAAGAATCCATGGTGATATGGAAAGCCTATTGGAGTAAATTGCTTTACCCGAGCATTTCGATTTTCATATGGAGATTTTGAGGAAATGATTGCCTGTAGATGAGGTTTTACAACAAAGGGGGTCACAGCTAGCTCCTAAATGCCAATGTTGTGCTTCCATAGAGACATGGGATCACCTATTCTTTTATGGAGCGGTTGCTAGAGAGACTTGGAGGCATTTTGAACAGTTGTTCGGTGTGGATAGATATCGAATCTTAGAAAGTTGGTGAAAAACTTTGCCTTGGAAATTTGATGGCCATATTAAGGAGACTATACCTTTCCTAATTATTTGGAACCTATGGAGCGCTAGAAATGCCTCAAAGCATAGAGGTATCAAACCGATTGCAAGCAAAATAATTTGAAAGATTAACTATTATATACAATTAGGTATGACAGCGGGACTGATCAAACAAAAGCATTGGAAAGGATGCAAGGATGTAGCACAGATTTTGGGTTTTCAAATTAAAAATATCATCAGAACTACTATCTCTGTGGTGTTGTGGAGAAAACCAAAACTTGGATGCTTTATGTTGAATACAAATAGTTGCTCCAGAGGGAATCTAGGACTTGCTTCATATGGAGCTATCATCTGAAACCATGAAGGCCAGATTATCCTAGCAAAGGCTGGACTGATTGGCGTTGGATCAAATGTAGAGGCAGAATTAACTGCAATTCATATGGGCCTGGAATTATGTGTGAGTAATCTTTACTTTCCAGTTTGGCTTGAGTCGGATTCGATAGTTGCCTTGAAGATCCTTCAAGCCTCATCTTTTCCATGGGAACATCACAACTTGATCTTAAAAATCAGATGTATTTTGAGGGATTATCAGGTCCAGCTCTCTCATGTGTATAGAGAAGTCAATGCACCTGCGGATCATCTTGCCAATCAAGATTTCACCTTCCCGAAGGACAGAATTCTGGCATCTACAGAGATAGATAAAACCCTCTTTGGCATCTGTAAATTAGACAGAGTTGGTTTGTCGTATGTCAGAATTTCCAGGAAGTCATGGTAGTCCACTAAAAGATGTGACAAAGTGCTAAACTGATGAAATGCGCAGGGGTTTTCTGTATTATTTCTGCATAAGGTTTTTTCCCTATTTTGAATTGATAGCTTTCAACTCAAGATTAGAGAGTTTTTCAGGAATTGATTTCCTAGAACTGCCTCCCTACCTCGCAGATATGTTGATCTGAACAATTGTTTTTTATTAATTTCTTAGATACATACATTTTCCGCAGTGTGATTTGTGATTATTTCCAGGGCACTATATGTTTTGCTCTAGGTGCCCTGCTATGCGAAGCTGGCTTTGTAAGTGATTTAATTGTGCCGAGTTCCCCAAATGTGCCAAGTTTAGCTGTAATGGGTTCAATTGAAACATGCTCTTTCTGAAGTCACTATATATATCTCAGCTTCATTTCAGCAACATGCTTTGTTTCATAAGAGCTAGCAGCAGATTTCGTATTATGGACAGGTATATTACAGTTATTTCAGAAAGTAGTCTGCTTATGGAAAGGTATCCTATTGGTTTCTTGTATTTGGTTTTCTCAGAATTCTAGATACAAATTGTGGGAAGCCTTTAAATGTGCCAAGTTTCAAATGTGCCAAGTTTTGCGGAATTGATTTCAAGTGGAGCATGATCAAGCTGTATATATCTCAGAGCCTATTTCAGAAGTTCTATTTTATGGGAAAGGACCTTATTGTAATAGAGAAGGTGACTGGCAAGTTTCTACTGTCATTTCTTTGGCCGAATAGAAAACTTTTCACCCATAAGGGATTGCAGAATTTTCTCAATGTGGCTCAGTTTCCTAATCTGGTTTATCAGTGAACTGGTTCCTGAAATTTTAGCATACAAGTAGAGAAAGCTATTCCTATAATTCTTTTGGTGTCAAGTGACTCCTTGCCAATTTTGTGTGTCAAGTTTCCAGTCAAATGGAAAGGATCAAAACTGCATAATGGGGAAATAACTAGTGAAATTTTGTTTTCACATTGCTGTACCTATCGGTTCCAAGCAGCAGCCTGTTTTGTTTCAGGTTTCCAAGAATGCTTTGAGTATCCTTAAGATTTGAAATATTTAACAGAATTTGAAGCATGTAGGCTCTTGAATTAATCTTGTAGTATCAATAGAGTTGCTTATGATGCCGAGAAGATCTCCTCACCACTAGAAGAATTAGTTGGAAAGATGTTTTCTAGCACTGGCTTTTGACTTAAAACGGGTCTAGCTAATATTTTGAATAGACTATATGGTTGGCTAGTTTTTCTCCTTTATACTTTTTGGAATACTTGTAAATCAAGCAAACCTTTGTATCTCTATATTAGAAGGTTAGGTCTGGTCCCCCTTCTAATATGGATTTATTTCTCAGGAATAAGATGCTTTCTTTTCCTTCAAAAAAAAAAACTTCCACTCCCTTACCTTTGCGCCGCCGACCACCTTACGCCTCTCAAGCATGTCGGCCACAAAGGAGTCCTCGAGTGGAAGATAAAGATGGAGAAGAAGAGGAGAAACAGGGTTTGCCTTTGTTGGTGCAGGCAGCACCTAAGTCGAACCTAAGTATTGATAATGGCAAAGGGTTCAAAAGTTAAGATGTTATTTTTAGCTAATGTGTTCACTGAGTGTCCAGAAAGAAGTCCTGGCGAAGGGTTGCTGGGTACCTAGCGAAGGACTGCTAGGCATCGAAACCCTAAGACCTGGCGAAGGGCTATTGGGCACCTGGCGAAGGGCTCTAGGAGTCTAAGACCTGGCAAAGGGCTGCTAGGCACCAGGCGAAGGGCTGCTAGGCACCTAGCGAAGGACTGCTAGGCACCTGGCGAAGGGCTGCTAGGCACCTGGCGAAGGACTGCTGAGCAAAAGTCCAACGGAGGAGCCGGTTGGCAAAAGATAAACTCTCCTGCGAGGAGTAGGTGAGGACGTGTTCCCCGTCGAGGGAACAGTAGGCGTCGGTTCGACCTAGGGTTCCATTTGGGATAGCCGAAGGCAGAACCAAGACAGCTACGACTGTAAAAACTAACGTATATTCTTGCCTTGTTTGTGTTGGTACTAACCTTGAATGCAGGGACCGAAGAAGTGTGTTTCTACAGCTCAGAACGCCCCAAAGGAGAGGGGCAGGAACCTGGGCTAGGTGCCCGGGAGGTCCCGGGCGCCCAAGGTCAAAGTCAAACAACAGCTAAGCAAGAACCGCTTCGGAAGCTTACTGGGACAGGCGCCCTCAAGGTCCCGGGCGCCCTGGATGTCTCGAGTGCCATAGGTCTAAGCCAACCAGTTATCGAACCGAAATCAGCCGCGAAGCCAGCAGACCAAGTCAACCAGGGCCCCCCCAATGTCCCGGGCGCCCCCGTCAGCTCCGAGGCCGATGCTGGAGGGATAAGCGTTGACCGAGCTACGGATGAGGTTTCTCGGATCCGAAGGCACGTGTCAGGCGTCCCCAGTGTCCAGGGCACCCCCAGGAGCAGTATAAAAGGGGCTCGACCCCTAAGGCTTCGACATCACTTTTTCCAACGCCTCTACGCTCTTTGTTCATGCGCTCTGCTCCGGAAAACTCCGATCTCGAGATTCTAGCGCCGACGATGACCCTCCGCTCCGAAGTATGATCCACACCAGGCGTCGGTAACGAAGAGTACATTTGTTTAGTTACTGCACTCATATTGTAATAATTTCTGTAACTTTTTTGCGCTAGTATAGAATTGTCCGCAGTAAATAGTTAAGGACCGTGGGCCTTGGAGTAGGAGCCGACCGCGACTCCAAACCAAGTAAAAGAACTTGTGTTCTTCTTGTGTGTTTGTTTTCATTTCCGCTGCGTAATTTCTCTCAATCTTATCCGAAACGTTTTCACGATATTCACCCCCCCTTTATCGTGTTTACTCGATCCAACAAGTGGTATTAGAGCGTGGAAGCTCAAATTTGGTGCAACCACCAATTTGGGAGTATTTCGGATTTTTCTTCGAAATTTTTAATTTCTTTTTTCGATCGAATTTTTATCGTTAATCGAGGTTGGTGCAACACCACTCGATAATTTTTGTTATCTTCTTCCCGCACTGCTAATCCAAGATCAAGTCTTGGGACAGTTTCTTTTAATTTTATTTCAGAAACAACTAAATGGCCATGCAAGAAGGGTTCAGTACAACCAGACCACCACTCTTCAGTGGGGAGGAATTCTCCTACTGGAAGAGTCGGATGGAAGTCCACTTGAAAACTTAGGTGGACATATGGATAATTATCCAATCTGGACTTGAAATCCCGAAAAACGCTGAAGGAGTGCCACAATCTTACACCGAATGGAATACCGCACTGAAAAGAAAGATCGAAGCCGATGCTAAACCGACTCAAACACTCCAATGCGGCCTAACCAAAGAAGAGTTGAACCGGGTGGGATCATTCAACAGTGTAAAGGAACTCTGGGGTAAGTTAATTGAGTTGCACGAAGGAACCTCCGACACCCGAATCAGCAAGAGGGACCTACTACTAAACAAGTTGTACACAATTAAGATGAACGACACCGAATCTGCAGCCCAGCTCCACGCCAGAATCCAGGAGTTGATGAATGGTCTACATTCAATTGGTCACAAGGTAGAAAATCGTGACCTGATCAAGTACACTCTTAACGCATTCCCGAGAAACACGTTGTGGGCATCTATGGTAGATGCGTACAAAGTTTCAAGGGATTTCTCTAGAATCAAATTAGATGAGTTATTTTCTGAACTTGAATTACATGAGCAGACTAACTGCACCCTGGCCGAGAAAGGCATTGCTTTTGTTGCTGGTAAAACTGGAAAGATGACCAAGAAAAAGCCTCAACCTGCACCCGAGTCTGACTCAGACTCAGAAGACAGCGAAGGAAATCGATCCAAGCTGGTTCGGCTAGCCCGGGACTACTACAAGGAGCTGAATAACCAGACCAACAGAAGGAAAGCCAGCCGACGAATGGAAGAACCAGCTGATCCTTCAAATGAAAAGACCAAACCAAATGTGACCTGCTACGAATGCAAAAAGAAGGGTCACTACAAGACGGAATGCCCCAATCTGAAGGAGACGAAGAAGACAAGAAGGAAGAAAGCCCTTCAAGCAACATGGGATGAGTCTTCCTCTGAAGAAGAAGAAGAGGCCCCACAGTCGAACCTGCTCGCCCTGACTTCTTCGGAAGAAATCGAGACCGAATCAGAATCGGAGTCGAACGACGGAAAGCTCACATTTTCAGAGGATGAAAAATCACTGTAAGTGGGTTTTCTAGAATTCAATTATCCGAATTAATTGCCTATTTATCTCGCGACTTGGCGAAAGCTAAAATCCGAGTCGGGTCCCTCCGACAGGAAGTAAAACTCCTGAAAGAGAGAGCTGACTCTAGATCCTTAACTAGAAAGTTCAAGAAGGAACCTTTACTCAAGTTAAAAAACTTGAGAAAGAGAACTCCTTCTTGAAAACTCAAGTCAAGGACCTTAGAGCAGCTTTGGAATGATTCACTTCTGGTTCCAAGGGTCTTGATATGATCCTTGGAAAATAGAAGTCCGTTCTAAATCGATCCGGGTTAGGTTATCGAACCAAGGCTAGACAAAGGTCTTACTATGCTGTACTGAATCAGTCTAGATCCAAAGTTCAGGCATGTGTACCCAAACTATGCCTAAATAATCAAGCTGGGCCAAATCAGTATTGGATCCCCAAGGATAAGATTCATATCTTGCCGAACCATTACCGTGGCTTTAGTCCAGGGGGACCCAACTTAAAAACAATATTTTTTATAGTTTAATGAATTTCTATTCTTGTTTTAAATTGCATGATTGCTTGTCTATTTACTTTATGTAATTTACCATGCTTAGACTTAGGACTCGTTAGACTAAGGACTAAACCAATTAACTGAAATTTGAACAATATAGTATTGGGTGGCGGTGAGATGATAGTATGTTCGGGAAGCCTTTTCTAATAAGGTCAAGTATACACTACTTGGTCTCTTTAGACTGCTGGAACTAGCCGAAGCTACCGATTCAAGACCCAAACTAGTTAGACTAGAATTTTTCAAAAAGTAATTTTGAAAATGAAATTTCATTAAAAGGCTTTGTCAAGGAAAGGGTTGATGATCCAATAAGGCTACGGCCAAAGAAGGCCTAGTACCTCGCCAAGACCTGGAAGCCAATTTTTGAAATTCAAATTCAATTTACTCTTGTCAAATTCGAATCTAACACAAATTTTCAGTTAATCGTAGATTCAAACACTCTTTTTCAAAATAAATTCAAAAACCAATTGTTTTCAAAATTAATTTAACTTTTTCAAAATTAATCATGATTTTTCAAAATAAATTCATACTTCTATTTAAAACCTGTCTCACAAAAACCCATAAGGCTAACGTGTTTGATAACTTTAGATTGGGTGAGACAGACTAGGTTGTGAAAATCAATTTAAGCTATCCTTAATTCTAATTGGATCAAAATCAACAAAACTCATTATGTGTAGGAACATAAAGATTTGGACCAATGGATGTTAGATAGCGGGTGCTCCAGATACATGACTGGGGACAAATTGAAATTCACCAAACTCAAGTTCAAGAACCTAGGCTCAGTAGTATTTGGCAACAATGCTACACTCAAAGTGATTGGGTCAGGTAACATTGAACTCAAATCTGACTTTGTTATTAAAAAGGTGCTTTTGGTTGAAGATTTTAAATTTAACTTGCTTAGCATAAGTCAATTATGTGATACTGGCTATGTAGTTACCTTTACCAACTCTAACTGCCTGATTAGAAACTTGCAAGACTCAGAAATCATGTTTAAGGGCTCTAGGAAAAATAATGTTTACACTATAAACCTACCCTTAGTACCTAAATGCATGTTAACTCAGTTAGAAGAATCAAACCTCTAGCATAGGAGATTAGGTCACACTAATCTGAGATTAATTTCAAAAATCACCCAACTTGGCCTAATTAAAGGTATACCTAAAATTAAGAACAATGAAAACTTAATATGTGAATCATGCAATCAAGGTAAACAAACCAGGTCTAATCACAAACTAATTCAATCAGATCTAACTCAAACCACACTTGAGCTCCTGCACCTTGATCTATTTGATTCACATGGAGCCAAGTCACTAAGCGGAAACCAATACTGCTTAGTAATTGTTGATGATTACTCTAGGTTTACCTGGGTTAGGTTTCTAAAGACCAAAGATGAAACCCTAAACATATTTAGTGAATTTTGTCAGTTAACTGAAAATCAAAATGATACCAAAATCAAAAGGCTTAGGAGTGATCACGGGAGAGAGTTTGAGAATCAACGATTTGAGGAATTTTGTAAGATAAACGGGTACATACACGAATTTTCGTGCCCTAGAACCCCCCAGCAAAATAGAATAGTTGAATGGAAAAATAGATCCCTACAGGAAGCCGCTAGAGCTATACTCAATGAATTCAACCTAGATAACCAATTTTGGGCAGAAGCAATTAGTACGACTTGTTACATCCAAAATAGGATCCTAATTAACAAATGCCACAATAAAACACCCTATGAATTATACTACCATAGACTTCCAAACCTACATTACTTAAGGGTCTTTGGGGTGCAAAGTCCATATCGTAAACACCAAGGACTATCTAGGTAAATCCCTGTCTAAGTCAACCCCAGGCATCTTCTTAGGATATTCAACAACAAGTAGAGCCTATAGGGTTTACAATAAACAAACAAAGAAAATTGAGGAAACAACCAATCTAATATTTGATGAAGAAATTAATTCAAAATATGATAAACCAGAACTAAATTCATCAAATACTGACCACGAAGATAATGAACAAAATGTTGAACCATTAATTGAACCCCTAAATGAACTAACTATTGAACCAATTGAACCAACAATTGGACCAACCCAAGTAGTTGAACTGAATACTGAACCAAACCGACCAGCCGGACCTGACGCTGAACAATGTTCTAGAAGAACTAAGAAACCCAGACTGAGTCACCCAACTGATCAAATTGTGGGTGATCCAACCTTAGGAGTCAGAACTAAATCCTCCTATAGAAACCTTAGTCAGATTGCACAAATTTCAAAAATTGAACCTAAGATTATAGAGGAAGCTTACCTGATCCTGATTGGATCATAGCGATGCAAGAAGAGTTAGCCCAATTTGAGAGGAACCAAGTCTGGGAACTTGTACCTAAACCTGAGGGCAAATCCATTATTGACACTAAGTGGATTTTTACGAATAAGCTAAATGATCAAGGAGAAATAGTTAGAAATAAAGCCCGCTTAGTAGCTAAAGGGTTCAGTCAAGTCGAAGGGTTAGACTATGACGAAACCTATGCCCTAGTAGCTAGACTTGAGTCCATCAGGATGTTGTTAGCCTTTGCAACCCATAAAGGATTTAAACTCTACCAAATGGATGTAATGTCAGCTTTTTAAATGGATTTATTAAGGAAGAAGTCTATGTAGGACAACCCCCCGGCTTTGAGGACTTAAAAAAACCTGACCATGTTTACAAGCTCACTAAAGTACTTTATGGACTAAAACAAACACCTAGGGCATGGTATGAACGTCTATCAACCTACCTAATTTCTAAAGAATTTAAACAAGGACAAATTGACTCAACCCTATTTATTAAGACCTTAAAAAAAGAAATCTTTATTGCCCAAATCTATGTTGATGACATAATCTTTGGGTCCACCAACTCAAATTTCTTAAAAGAATTTGTTAAAATAATGGAAAATGAATTCGAAATGAGCTTAGTTGGTGAGCTCAACTTCTTTCTAGGGTTACAAATCAAGCAAACTAGGGATGGAAACTATGTCCATCAATCCAAATATGCTAAGGAGTTAATAAAGAAATTTAAAATGGATAACTCTAAAAACATAAGTACCCCTATGGCCACAAATGTAAAAATAGATATTGACCCTGACGGTAAACCAGTAGATCTTAAACTTTATAGAAGTATGATTGGAAGTCTACTGTACCTTACAGCCAGTAGACCTGATATCCTTTTTGCTGTAGGAATGTGTGCTAGATACCAAACATGTGCTAAGGAAACACACTTAGCAGCCCTAAAAAGAATACTTAGATACATTAAGGGGACCCTAAATGTAGGGATTTGGTATCCTAGGACATCAACTTTTGACTTGTCAGGATACTCAGATTCTGACTATGCTGGTTGTAAACTAGATAGAAAGAGTACAAGTGGAAGCTGCCAACTTTTAGGAAATAGTCTAGTAAGTTGGTGCAGCAGAAAAGCAACACTGTGTAGCTCTATCAATAACTGAAGCTGAGTATGTTGCTTTGGGAGAGTGTGTAGCACAACTCTTATGGATGATGCACACTCTTAAAGACTTCCAGCTCAACTACACCCAAACCCAAGTCTACATTGAAAATATAAGTTCAATTAATCTAACTAAAAACTCAATCCAACACTCCAGAACTAAATATATAGAAGTTAAACACCACGTCGTAAGAGATCACGTAGCCAGGGCTGAGATAGTCCTTAAGCTTGTAGACTCAAAATCTAACTTAGCTGATATATTCACCAAACCCTTACCTAAGTCTGAATTCAACTCACTAAGAAGACAGTTAGGGTTATGCTTAGTAGAATAGGTTTGCTCTACTTCTATTTTTTTAACTGCTTTATTACTTGATTTTAAAATCAGTTCCTACTTAATTTTGAAGAATCATTTTCCTTATGCATTTTTAAAACAATTATTTGACTTAGTTTTTTTTAAAAATTACCCACTTGAAAACTAGGGCTTTTTCGCAAAATGGACTTAGCCTAGGCCCTAACCCTAGAACTGCATGCACCTATAGATCTAGAAGCCAGCATCTCACAAGCACCTTAGGGTACTTTTGATTGATCACCTAGAATGGGTTGAGATGCTTAGGTCTTTGCCTTGATTCAAGATGCTTAAGTCTGTGCATCTGTAGTAATTAGGGCACTAAATACCAATAAACAATAATCAAGTTAAGTATCAAGCTTAGAAAATCTAACTTGAACAGAACACTTAACTTGACTAACCCTAGCGAAAGCTACTGTTTATAACAGTTAGTAAGTAGCTAATAGGGTTAGACAGGACCCGAAAATTAGAATTGATTTGGTCCATTTTATATCTTGAATTGGTTCAGTATAGCACCTTAATTGTTTTGCTATATTGTTTTTTTTTATATATGGCAAAGGGGGAGAGATTGGAAAGGAGAGAAGGTTTAATTTTTTTTTCAAAATTTAAAACTTGACTTAAGTCAGTTGCACAAAATTATTTCTAAATACTTGACTTAAGCTATTTTCAAAATTATTTCTAAATACTTGACTTAAGCGATTTTCAAAATTATTTCTAAATACTTGACTTAAGCTATTTTCAAAATTATTTCTAAATACTTGACTTAAGCTATTTTCAAAATTATTTCTAAATACTTGACTTAAGCTATTCTCAAAATTATTTCTAAATACTTGACTTAAGCTATTTTGAAAATTATTTCTAAGTACTTAACTCAAACTATTTTCAAAATTTCTCTAAGTACTTATCTTAAATTTCTCTAATAGAAAAGGTTCTAAGTATTAATTTTTCCTTGAAAACCTTCTAAAGAGATTGGAATTTTTTTCGCAACTCAAAAATATGGTAGAAATTTTCTTTCAGTTTTTCTAAGTATTAAAAACTTTAGAAGAAGTTTAGAAAATTTCTAAAGTGCGAAAACTAAGTAATTTACTTAAAAATTTTCTATGTGTAAATTTTTCAAGTGCCCAACCCAAAATATTTTTTTTTAAAATATTTTCTAACTTACATTTTTTTGAAAATGTTTTATGTATTGAAAAATCAATTCCCTTTTTAGACTTAGAAACTTTTTCAAACCCCGCGAACCTTTGAAAAACCTAGGGGGGCATTCCTTCCAGGGGAGGAAATTAAATTGGCATTTTACCTGCTTTTTGTTTAAACATAACTTTTTGAGTCGGGTTGCATAAATCAAAAAGGGGGAGATTGTTGGTGCAGGTAGCACCTAAGTCGAACCTGGGTTTTGATAATGACAAATGGTTCAAAAGTTAAGATGTTATTTTTATCTAATGAGTTCACTGAGTGTGCAGAAAGAAGTCCTAGCGAAGGGTTGCTGGGCACCTAGCGAAGGACTACTAGGCATCGAAACCCTAAGACTTGGTGAAGGGCTGCTAGGCACCTGGCGAAGGACTGCTTGGTACCGAAGACCTGGCGAAGGGCTGCTAGGCACCTGGCGAAGGACTGCTGGGCAAAAGTCCAACCAGAGGAGCCGGTTGGCAAAAGGTAAACTCTCCTGGGAGTAGTAGGTGAGGACGCGTTCCCCATCGAGGGAACAGTAGGCGTCGGTTCGACCTAGGGTTTCATTTAGGAGACCCGAAGTCAGAACCAAGACAGCTACGGCTGAAAAAACTAACGTATATTCTTGCCTTGTTTGTGTTGGTACTAACCTTGAATGCAGGGACCGAAGGAGTGTGTTTCTGCAGCTTAGAATGCCTCAAAGGAGAGGGGCAGGAACTTGGGCTAGGCGCCCAGGAGGTTCCGGGCGACCAAGGTCAAAGCCAAACGAACAGCTAAGCAAGAACCGCTTCGGAAGCTTACTAGGACAGGCGCCCTCAAGGTCCCGGGCGCTCCGATGGTCCCGGGTGCCATGGATATCTCAGGCGCCCTGGGTCTAAGCCAACCAGTGATCGAAGCAAAATCAGCCACGAAGCCAGCAGACCAAGTCAACCGGGGTGCCCCTAGTGTCCCGGGCGCCCCCGTCAGCTCCGTGGCCAATTCTGGAGGGATAAGCGCTGACCGTGCTGTGGATGAGGTTTCTCGGATCCGAAGGCACGTGTTAGGCGTCCCCAGCGTCCAGGGCGCCCCCAGGTGCAGTATAAAAGGGGCTTGACCACTAAGGTGTAACGACCCGGCCCATTTGGCGGCCCATTCGGAGACCCCTTATTTTTCTGTGGGTCGTCGACCGTCGACCGTGTCGTTACCATACTAGGTCTTCCCACCACCTGGTCGGTGGATGTTTGCCTTCCCAAGATTCAAACCCTTGAACCAGGCTTAAGTCTAGTTCTTTATGAATCCTGGTAACCAATTGAGTTTGGCTCAATTGGTTACCAGGATTCATAAAGAACTAGACTTAAGCCTGGGTCTAGGGTTCGAATCCTGGGAAGGCAAAAATCCACCGACCAGGCGGTGGGAAGACCTAGTATGGTAATGACGCGGTCAATGGTCGACGGTCGACGGTCGATGACCCATAGAAAAATAAGGGGTCGCCGAATGGGTCGCCGAAAGGGCTGGGTCGTTACAATAAAAAGGCGCCTTTTTATTTTATTGTAATGACCCGACACATTCGGTGGCCCATTCGGCGACCCCTTATTTTTCTGTGGGTCATCGACCGTCGACCGTGTCGTTACCATACTAGGTCTTCCCACCGCCTGGTCGGTGGATTTTTGCCTTCCCAGGATTCGAACCCTAGACCCAGGCATAGGTCTTCCCACCGCCTCGTCGAAGCTTGCATACTTTGGTTTTATCAACAGATGTGAAACCTTCAGATTGTATCATGTATACATCCTCAAGCAGGTTTCCATTAAGGAAAGATGTTTTCACATCCATTTGCCATATCTCATAATCATAATGAGCTACTATGGCCAGGAGCATCCGAATGGATTTAAGCATAGCTACTGGCGAATAGGTTTCGTCATAATCAATTCCTTGTTTCTGACGATATCCTTTTGCCACTAATCTAGCCTTAAAGGTAACAACATTACCTTCCATGTTGGTTTTCTTCTTGAAAACCCACTTGCACCCTATGGGCTTAATCCCTTCAGGCGGGTTAACCAAGTCCCATACTTGATTTTCGTACATGGAATCCATTTCCGACTTCATGGCTTCAAGCCATTTATCCCTTTCTGAATTTATCAGAACATCTTCATAACTGATAGGTTCGTCATTGTTAACGAGTAACACGTCGTTCGATTCACTTATGAGAAATCCGTATCTCTCTGGAATATTGCGTGTCCTATCCGACTACGAAGAAGTGGTGTTGTTTTAGGTTCAACTGATAGCTCATCATTATGAGTTATTGGTTGTGGGTCTAGACTAGGTGTCTCTGTAATGTCTATTGGAGTTTCTTGACCTTCTTCAAGTTCAATACTACTCCCACTGTTTTCTTGTAAAAGAAATTTTTTTTCCAGAAATACAGCATGCCTTGAAACAAACACCTTTTGTTCCAAGGGATGATAGAATTGGTAACCCTTCATTTCCTTAGGGTATCCAATAAATAGACATTTATCAGACTTAGCATCCAATTTGTCTGATACAGTCCGCTTTACATAAGCAGGACAACCCCATATCTTAAGGTGAGTTAAATGAGGTTTCTTACTATTCCACGTCTCATATGGAGTAGTAGAGACCACCTTGGTCGGGACTCTGTTTAGCAAGTAAACAGTTGTCTTAAGCGCATAGCCCCAAAAGGATTTTGGATGAGTTGCATGATTCATCATAGATCTAACCATGTCCATCATGGTTCGGTTATGCCTCTCAGATACACCATTATGCTGTGGTGTATATGGCGGAGTCCATTGAGACAATATCCCATTGTCCCTAAGATAATCTTGAAACTCCTGACTCAAGTATTCACCACCCCGATTGGATGAAGTATCTTAATACTTTTGCCAAGCTGTTTCTCTACTCCACTTCTGAACTCTTTGAATTTCTCAAAAGCTTCAGATTTGTGTTTCATCAAGAACACATACCCGAATCGTGAGTGATCATCGATAAAAGTAATGAAGTAGCTATAGTCTCCTTGTGCAAGAGTTGACATTGGTCCACAAACATCAGTATGTATTAGACCAAGCAATTCTCCCACTGGTTTACCTTTTCCGGAAAAGGGTAATTTGGTCATCTTGCCTTTTAAGCATGATTCGCATGTATCAAATGAACCGGGTTCAAATGATTCCAGAATTCCACATCGGTGTAATTTGGTCATGTGTTTCTTACTTACATGGCCAAGACGACAATGCCAGGTATAGGAGTTTATTTGATTATCTATTCGAGCACGTTTGTTGCTAACTTCGATATTGAAAACGTCACCGGATAAATCTAACGTGTAGATACCATTGCATAAAGTTCCAATCCCATAAAGAACACCATTTAAAGTTATGTAAAAGCAATTGTTACTAAAAGTTAAATGGTAACCCTTTTCATTCAAGCATGCATAAAATAGATACAATGTTCTTTATTAACGAAGGAACAAAATAACAATTATCCAATTCTAAGACAAGTCCAGTAGGGAGCTTTAGCAAATATGTTCCGATGGCAATAGCAGCAATCTTTGCTCCATTTCCAACTTGCAAATTCGCTTCTCCCTTAACGAGTCTTCTTCTATTCCTTAGCCCCTGTATGCCATTACATATATGTGAGCTACACCCAGTATCAACTACCCAGGTGTACGAGGAAATAGAGTGACATTCAATAACGAAGATGCCTGAAGAGGATGGGGCATCGGATGCCTTCTTCTTCAAGGACTCAAGATAAACCTTGCAGTTTCTTCGCCAGTGACCCTCCTTGTCGCAGTGATGGCAAGTGCCTTTTGGTGCCTTTTCAGTCTTTTTGGCCTTTTTCTTCTTTCCCTTATTCTGTTCTTTGGGCTTCCTCTTAGAGCCTTTCTTTGAGCAACCAACTAACAGTACCGTCTTCTGATCCTGCTTTACAGAAGGCTCTACAGTCTTCAGCAGGTTGAGCAACTCAGGAATGGTAGTCTCCAGCTTGTTCATTCGATAGTTCATCACAAATTGTTAGTAACTCTTGGGCAAACAATGCAGAATTAAGTCAATACTTAGTTCGTGATCCATTGCAAATCCGAGTGTGCCTAGTCGCTCAATGTACCCCAACATCTTTAACACAAACTGTGAGACAGAAGTGTCTTCCTGCATCTTAGAGGTGAAGAGGAGTCTTGAGACCTCGAACCTTTCGGATCTAGCCTGCTCGTCAAACAACTGATGAAGATGGAAGATGATGGTATGAGCATCCATATGCTCATGCTGCTTTTGCAGCTCAGGTACCATAGCGGCCAGCATGATGCAACTCGCAAGTTCAAAATCGGCCACATGTTTCTGATAGGCCACTAACTGGTCTGGAGTTGCATCTTCTGGAGGATGGTTGGGAAGTTGTTCTTCAAGGACATAAGCAAGCTTTTCTGCCTTGAGGACTATCCTCAAGTTTCGAAGCCAGTCCATGAAGTTTGGCCCAGTCAGCTAATTGGTGTCCAAAATGGAACGCAAATTCAAAGAAGACATGATCAGGTGATTATCCTATAAATACTAATTGAGGTTATGTGATGAGAATGATAAAGAATGCATCAATATACATTAATTAAATCCTATTTATTTTTCGAATTGAATAACCCTTTTTATCAATTCGGGAGATCGTAGGAACATCTCCAAATAGGTTGATATCCAACCATAGATAAGAACAACCATGGCTATAGTCCATCAAGTTATTCTTAGCTATGAAGGTAGGTAATTATACCGATTACATATTACACATATGTAACTATCACATTATGGTATCAACTAATTGAATGTTTGCATAAATCATTGGGTTGTTAACTCATTAACAAGTATGCAACAATATACATAGCACCCAATTGCACCTCTCTTTACATCGACCTTGGCTGTGGCACAACAAATCGATGCTCCAAGCTTAAGGCTGACCCATTAATCAAGAAATGGTTTTAATATGGTTGGAGCTCATTCAACCGTCTAGTCAGGCTTGGATGTGTCCAACAACCAAAACTAAGGATTGACCTCTGACTCCAACTATATTAATCATAAACTAATTCCATGGTTTGAATATGTTGAGATTCAAGCGGGGCATGGATGTGTCCATCAACCCAAACGAGAAACAAAACTCCGGTTTTAACCATATTAATGGAAGGTGTTGGCCTTAGTATTTTGTAAGGGGTTTTGGGTCTCATCCTTTTCCTTTTAAGCACATTCATGACATATAATTATGTTATATTCTAACGATTTCCTTAATAAAGTATGTATGTGACTTAATTTGTCAAGTCTCATTAATTGAATTAGGAACCGGATTTCCTAATTCTAATTTCATATTTATTCAAGGAATTTTTTGGGAAACAATTTCCTAAATTGTCATAATCAATTTCGGAAATAATATGTTTAAGACTTTGATTTCTCTAAATCAAATCTTATTAAATTAAGAGATAGATTCCCTTAATTCAACCACATATTATTTTCATGAAAATCTTATTTAAGGAAATAAACTCTATAGGAAACAATTTTTCCAAATTAATTTTGGAGACAATAATATATAAGAGCATCACCTCATAAATCAAATAAGGAAATTATC
Source organism: Boesenbergia rotunda (assembly GCA_024364735.1). Taxonomy (NCBI): domain Eukaryota; kingdom Viridiplantae; phylum Streptophyta; class Magnoliopsida; order Zingiberales; family Zingiberaceae; genus Boesenbergia; species Boesenbergia rotunda. The sequence goes on along the minus strand of JAGFNQ010005383.1, from coordinate 47,683 downwards.
ATTTGAGAATCACCTCAAAAAAATTTCCAAGATTTGATCACATATTTTATTTATGGATAATTAATTTCAACAAATTATTTACTTTGGGTGGCTCCCCGAGGCACTCCCCAAAGAAAAGAAATTTGTTGTAAATCTAATTTGGCTTGCTCCCCGAGGCATAACCAAATTAAACTTGACAATTAAAGAACTTGTTAATAATATAATTTGGATGGCTCCCCGAGGCCTACCCAAATCAATTTTAACAATTCATATTCAAAATAAGAAATTAAATTATAACAACTAACTTTAATTTGGGTGGCTCCCCGAGGCACTCCCCAAAGTAAAGAATTTTGTTAATAATTTAAAAACCAATTTGAATTTAATTGTCAATTAATGTTTCCATAAAATGTCTAGACTTTCATGAAAAGAAAGTGCCCAAAATTACGAGCATTCCATAAATAGAAAGTTTCCAAAATAAAAGGTTTTCAGAATAATTGTATGTTTCTGGTACAAAGAAAACTTACGTATTTCCAAAATTAGAAAATTTCCAAAATAAGGAATTTCCAAAATTGGAAAGTTTCCAAAAATGGAAACCTTTCACAATTATCATAAAATTTTAGAAACAGGGATATTTCAAAAATTTGCGAAATTTCATGAGGATTTCCAAACTTTGAAATTCCTAAATCGAAATTTACGATAATTGGAAAGTTTCTATAATTGGAAAATTTTCCAAAATTGAGATCATGAAAAAGTTTTCCGCAAAACAATTATATGATTATGTCGAACACTAACCGGCTCTGATACCACTGTTGGGATCGGGTGCATGTTGACATGGATGCGGGTTCGTAATTTTGAAATTAATTACATGCAGCGGAAGGTTTAGCATAAATAATTTCTCAAATTATTTAACCACACATCTAAGCATGCAACCTTATCTTGTGTAGACATGATCATATATTTAAAATTTTGCAAATACGTAAACTAATTTACGTATTATGTCACGTAACTCGAAGGAAGGGACGAGATCCAACTGTAAGCGTCCCTTGGAAGCTTCGCCTCTATTCGTGTCCACACCGAGTATCTTCGGGATGACTTCGCAAAGCCACGAGTTTCGTGTTCTCGAGAACTACTAGATTCTCCGAGAACGCGACAAGAAAACCAAGAGAGAAGTAATCACATCGGAAAAACTCACCACCAAGGTTGGCCGGAATCACAATTCCGGCGAGAAGGAGGAAGATAACTTGCGCCCAATCCTAAGGTGATGATGGCCGGAGAGGAAGATCGTCCCAACGGAAGAACTTCGTCGCCTCGGGGCTTCTCCTTGTGCTCACGGCAAGAAGAAGGGGAAAAGAGGCTTGTGGCCGGCCAAGAGAAAGAAGGGAGGAGAGGGAGAGAGCCCGGGCAAGAATACTTCGATTGATTTCCAAGTCTTGCCTTGGGTCCTTTATATAGTGGTCTCTCAACCGCCAAGTCTCTTTTTTCTTATGGAATAAATTTTCATAAGAAATTTATCATATAAATTTTCTATGACTTATTCCATCATGCCAAGTTTTATCATATTTTAATTCATGATAAAAATCAACCAAGTCTCTTTTTTCTTATGGAATAAATTTTCATAAGAAATTTATCATATAAATCTTCTTATCATGGAAAATCAATCCATGATTGATTTTATAAAATAAAATAAACCAATCCATCGTTCATTTTAATTTCCATGGAAAATAAATTTCTTTATATAAATTTCTTTATCATGGTAAATTAATCCATGATTGATTTTATAAAATAAAATAAACCAATCCATGGTTCATTTTAATTTCCATGAAAAATAAACCAAACCTTGGTTTATTATATAAAAATTTATATCATCCATAATTTTATAAAACAAACCACATTTGATTTATTTTATAAATTGAACCAAAAACTTGGTTCTCTCCCTTTGTTGTGGCCGACCAAGCAAAGAGGGTGGAGACCCTCATTGGCCGACCCATCCAAGCCACGCCCCAATGAATTAAACTTATTTAATTGATCTATTAAGTCTTCAAAAGACTTAGCCATTTTACGCTTCCGATGCGTCTCTGAAAAATTCAGATTCGACTTATCGTTTGGCTCAACCAAACTTAATCACTCTTGATTGGACAATCTAATTTTCAACTCGTTTTAAATCCCTCGGATTACTCGTAGTGCGTGTGACTAAATAGGCTTTCGATTTATGTTGGCCGTCTATAATTAATCAATTAATTATAGAACGATCATGAGTGACACCTAGTAGTACATCATGATCCCCAATTAATCGAAAGATCAACGGTTGACCTCAGAAACTATTCTGAAACCCTTCAGCAGCTTTAATGAATCGTGCCCCATTCCCTTCACCATCTTATACCCACTTGGTTCAGGACATGGTCTATATGTGTCAGTCCCCACTAGGCTGACTACGTCACACCTAGCCCAAGTAACGTTTTCTCGTCTTACGAATTCTAATTACTCTCATGTATTTAAGAGATTCATACTCTGAACATGTCATGCTCTGGCCAGAGGCTTCGAGTAACAATCCGACGATAGGCCTTGGGTATACATCTCCTCGCAAGGAGTGGTGAATCCTTTGTAGGCTGTTCAAATATCTTCGGGCACTTCGACTTATACCCAATCATCCTGGGTCCACACCTCCTTAGAGATGCTTGCTTAAGATGTCAAAGTATAAGTCTCCATGACCAAGATGACTTGAACACCGCAAGTCAAAGGAACATCGCACTTAAGTTGCAGTAAGAACTTCACTGACATATCTATATGTAGACTACCATATGAAGTTTTACAGCCAGTCACTCTAATGAACTAGTTCCCTTAACTAGCATTCATGTTTATCTCCGGACATCTCAGTGTCACCAGCCAGTGAGAATCAGCTAATTAGAGAATAACCCATGCTAGTCTCAACAGAATTGATAGTGTCCGTATTTATCAATTCATCGACTAGGGACAATTTCAATACTTCACAATTGCACATGTAGAGATAATCACTAGTTGTGAATTCATCATAAATTCTCTCATGCTGTGAATTGTATTGCGGGCATTCAGTAAATGAGTTTAAGATCTCAATCAAATACACAAACATGTATACTCAAATAGTGAATATTCATTTATTAAAATAAATGATTATAATCGTAAGGCGATTGCCTTAGGATACTTCTCTCATATCACTAACAGTCCCTAGGTTGAAAGATAGTAGGCCTAGTAACCCTAGTAGGTCGAGACTAGCTATCTCGCATCTATTTAGGGATGCGCGCAAAGAAAGAATGGGTACAAGCCGGGGACCCCTATAAAGATGATGTATGCTTATGTTAAAATATTACTTATTATATTTTCTAAAGAGCATCCTAACATTTTTGCAATGCATATATTTTATGTTTGTATACATTCATGTACCTTATGTGCCTTTTGAGTTTTATGCTATACATGAGATGTTATATGTCTTTCAAATATACGTGACATGTGGATTTAGTGAGTAGGAAAGAGCTTACTAAATTTCTAAAGGAAGGGAAGCTGCAGGAAGGGCTCGTGTGTGTGGTGGTGACTTGGCTGATCGATCCATTTAGTGCCATTATAGACTTAGCACTTACCTTTATAAGAAAACATGTTTTACTACCTTATACTTGATACTTGTTAGCTCTTTAGGAGTTTATTTAATGCATGGATGCTACTAGATATTATATGATCTTTATACCCCCTTCTTGTTGCATGTGTTATAGTTATGTATTAGTTCCGCTGCAATGCTTTAGATTCATATGCAATAATATGCGTAAGTTAAGTAGAAAAAAAGGTAACGCACCGCCTTAACTATAAGGGGCGGGCGTTACAGCATGGTATTAGAGCAGTTTGCCAACTCACTACACACACATCAAGCCTGCATCCTGCCGCTTCCAAGTAAGATCTTACCTTACATAATTTAAGTATGTTTGCTTATGTTTATTTATGATAGGAATGTTCCTAGACTAACCATACAAGTAGATGTGATACCCTATATGGTTCTAGAACGATAAAGAATGTTTATGAATAAGTATGCAAATACAAAATTATGGAACCATGTTTTTACTTGGGAATGGAAACCTAGGGTAGTACCTTACCGTACCTTATAATGAAAATGATACAAATGCATGTATATACATGAAAATGATGAAAATGATCTTATACTATCTTGTTGTTGTAAAATGTTTAAACAGCAGAGCAAGAAGACTACGTAAATTTAAAATGTAAGAATATCTAGAAAGAGATATTAGTAGAATGAAAATATTTTTCTTGTACGTGATATACATAAGTGATAGATAATAGGAGAAAATGACAGTAACCTTATACTAGCCTATGTGTTATTTCGTGAAGATAGCATGGCTAGAAGAAGTACCAGAACAAACGAAACTGCACCCCAGCCTGACCTGACGCACATAGTCGCAGAACATCAGCGTCAGATCGCCGAACAACAGCAGACCATCGACACCCTGATGACTCAACAGGGAAATGCTACCACTCCACCACCAAACCAGACTGTGATATCTGTAGCACCCCCGATAGGCCCTGCCACCGGAATGCGACTGGAAGCCTATTTAATCCAGTGGCAGAGGCTGAAGCCGGAGTCCTTCTCGGGTGCTTGCGAGCCATGGGATGTACAGGCCTGGATTAAGACCATGGAGAGTACTATGGAGCTGCTAGATTGGCCGGAGCATGAGAAGATAAAATGTGCGTCGTTCTGCCTCTCTGCGATGCTAGAATTTGGTGGGAGAGGGTCAAGGCTAAGAGACCCGTGAACCGGATGAAGTGGACACACTTTGAGACGGAATTCTTCGAGGAGTTGTTCCACATGCGGGTCACCAACAAACATTATGATGAATTCACAGAATCCCGACAAGGTGACCTATCCGTCAGCGAAGTCGTCAAGTGGTTCAACCGACTGGCTCGCCTATGTCCTGAGTTGGTTAGCACGGAGAAAGAAAAGGTCCGCCTTATGCTGAAGATGTTACGACCGGAGATAGCTCTGAACGTGGCCGGCGGAGTTAACAGACCGCAGATAGCCGAGGAGCTGTTCAGCAGTGCTTTGATCACCGAGCACTATTTGAACAACATAAATCAGCAAAGGAAGATGCTAACTGAAAGCAAGAGCCAAGCCCCCTCAAGAGGTCAGAAGCCTCAGCACCCGGGTACTAGCTGGAAGGGGGACCACAATGATAAGAAAAAGTGGAACAATTCTAATGGCGACCCAGCAAATAAGAAGCCCAAGTACACCCCGTGCGAAAAATGTGGAAACACGCATCCTGGAGAATGCCGCAAGGGTACAAACAAGTGCTTCACATGCGGACAAGAGGGACACAAGGCCTTCACCTATCCTACCAAGGCCCTGGCACCTTCTCAACAGCAGATACAGTATCAGAATGCTCCTGTACAGCTGCACAATATGCAAGCCGCACTAGAAGGTCCTCAATTAAGTCAAGACAGATTGGAGGCCCCGCCTGTTACTACAAACGCTAGGGTATTCTCTCTTACAAAGGAAGATGCGGCAAATGCTTCCACCGTTGTCACAGGTCAGATAATTATTTATAGTCAGCATGCTACTGCTTTATTTGATACTGGGGCAACGCATTCCTATATTTCCATGATACATGCTAAGAAGATAGACATACCCTTACAAGTTCTAGATAGCAAGTTTTTAACAACACTGCCTTCGGGAGAAACAATGACATCCACCCACCAGTTGCGTGTCGTACCAATCAGAATCGCAGAAAGGGAACTCTATTGCGACCTGATAGTACTCAACATGCAAGACTTCGATGTCATACTAGGTATGGATTTTCTAAGAAAATACGGTGCTTCCATCGAGTGCCGTAGACGCAAAGTGGTCTTCCAGCCCGAGGCAGAGCCCATGTTCGAATTTATTGGAGAGCCAAGGAAATGAACCGGGAAATTCTTATCGGCTCTCAAGGCGTAGAAGATGTTGAACAAGGGATGGTCGCTTCACATCACAATTTTGGGAATGTGTTCATAGAACTCTTGGCACGAAGCTGCGATTCAGTACCGTCTTTAATCCTCAGACTGATGGGCAAACGGAAAGAGTGAACCAAGTACTGGAAGACATGCTACGAGCTTGTGCCTTGGATTTCAAAGGGAGCTGGTGTCGTTACATATGTCTAGCGGAGTTCGCTTACAATAATAGCTACCAAGCTACTTTCGGAATGACACCTTATAAAGCATTATATGGAAGAAGATGTAGGTCTCTAATCTGTTGGTACGAGGGTGGTGAAAAGAAGGAGATGGGACTTCAAACGGATTTTATCGACGACACCACCCAAGCTATACAGAGTATCCGCCAAAGAATAGAGACTGCTCAGAGACAGCAGAAGGGCTATGCGGACCAGAGACGTAGACCCTTGGAGTTCGACGTCGGAGATTTGGTATTCCTCCGAGTAGTTCCTACGAAAGGAGTAATGCGATTAGGAAAGAAAGGAAAGCTTTGTTGGTGCAGAAATGACTAAAGTCAAACCTGTGTTTTGATAATGGCAACAGAGTTCAAAAGTTAAGTCTTAGTTGTAATCTAACATGTCACTCTAGTGTGCAGGGTAAAAAGTCCTAGCGAAGGACTGCTAGGCACAGGCGAAGGAAAGCCAGGGTAAAAAGCCCTAGAAAAGGAATGCTAGGCACTGACGAAGGAATGCCAGGGTAAAAGCCCTAGCGAAGGACTGTTAGGCACTGGCGAAGGAATGCCAGGGACTAAAAAGCCCTAGCGAAGGACTGCTAGGCAACGGGCGAAGGACAGCTCGGTATCCAAGACCTGGCAAAGGACCGCCAGGCAAAAGTCCAACCAAAGGAGCGGTTGGCATCAGGTACACTCTCCCGAGAGGAGTAGGTGAGGACCCGTTCCCCGTCGAGGGAACAGTAGGCGTCGGTTCGACCTAGGGTTCCATTTTGGAGGCCCAAAGTCAGAACCAAGACAGCCAAGGCTGTATAAACTAATATTTTATTGCTTTATTGTGTTTTGGACTAACCCTGGATGCAGGACCAAAGGAACGAGTGTCTGCAGCTTAGAGAGCCTCAAAGGAATGAGGCAACAGCTGACCAAGGCACCCGGAGTGTCCCGGGCGCCCCCAAGGTGAACACAAAACACAAAGAAAGCAAAGCAGCTTTGACAGTGCAACTCCTGGGCGCCCCGAACTCCCGGGCGCCCCCGGTGCTCCCGGGCGCCCCAAGCGCTCCGGGCGCCCCCAACAACAAAGCATCGAAGCATAACCAAGCGAAGCCAAGGGATAAAGTTTTGACCCGGTCAACCCGGGCGCCCCCAGCGCTCCTGGTAAACTAAATGATTTTAAAAATATGAATTTTTGAAAAATAGTTTTAAAAAAAATGATTAGAAAATGATAGGAAAAAATATAGGTGAATAAATAAGTCTTTTCTACTGAGCATATTCCTAGCTGTCTTCTTAGTAAACTAAACTCAGACTCAGGTATTGGTTTAGTAAAAATATCAGCTAGGTTAGATTTTGATTCTATATGTGTAAGTACAATTTCACCCATGGCTCCATGATCCCTAACAAAGTGGTGTTTTACTTCAATATGTTTAGTTCTGGAATGGTGAATGGGATTTTTTTGTAAGATTAATTGAACTAATATTATCAATGTTGACATTAGTGTCAGTGTAGGTCAATTGGAAGTCCTTAAGGGTATGCATCATCCATAGTAGTTGAGCTACACATTCTCCTAGGGCTATATATTTAGCTTCAATTGTGGATAATGTAACACAATATTGCTTTCTACTACACCAACTAACTAAGTTGTGACTCAACATCTGGCAACTTCCACTAGTACTTTTTTTATCTAGTTTGCACCCTGCATAATCTGAGTCAAAGTAGCCTAGTAGGTCAAAATTAGAAGTCCTAGGATACCAAATTCCAATATTTAGGGTTCCTTTTATGTACCTAAAGATTGACTTGATGGCACTTAAGTGAGATTCCATAGCACAGATTTGGTACCTAGCACAAATACCTACTACAAATAAAATGCCAGGTTTGCTTGTGTTAGGATGTATACTAAAAGCCTAGCATTTGCATGAACATTTAAATTTTCGAATGAGAATCACATGATCATTGTTTGTATTTTATATTTATTATATGTGTGCATATTGTCTGATACTTTACATTGTAGATAACATGGTGTAAGGTGCCACACAGAAGATCATGTTATCAGTCCCTTATAGAGTATAAGTAGAGGCTCACAACCGAGATGGTTTTGGACAAACCATTGGCATGGTTGTAGTATAATTTAGTATTGATCTATCTTGACCATAGAATTACACTAGTACACTTTGTGTGTACCGAGCAGGACCGATATAGAGATGATTCAATTTATACTGACTATATAATTGAATCAGACCACATATATTATGGTGTACATGCTCTTAATTTAGATATAATAATGGGCACATGTATTTAATATTTATTTCTTTGATTTACCAATGGGCGAGATTTATTTGTTAAATCGATAGGCTCGATAAATTGGAAAATAATATTATTTACATGGTGTGTCGTTGATTATAGAAGGAAACCGTGTCCTATATATTTGGATGATGATGTTGTTAGTAGGAGCCCTAGAGCCAATTATGTGATGCTTGACTAAGGACTTTTGTATCATATTCTATCATTAATAAAGACATGTTTGGTTATTATACTTACTTTGTATTTGTGCCAAATAACTAAGTATAATAATGTCCTTGGGTAGTAGGTTCTTATCTACATTATATCGATTGGTTGAATCGATAGTGAGATAATGTAGAGAACATTACACTAAATAATTCCTAGTCAAGTATTAATATTCAAGGACAATATTAATGCATGGAGACTAGCATGTAGGTCAACTGATGACTTGAGCTCACAAGTCATAGATATGTGATATCAACTTGACACATGAGTATAAATTGGAGAATGTGTACTGAATTGACCCGCCATGAGAAAGTTTCATAGATTGTCATATGAGTGTCATAAATTTTCTTATGTGACTATTAGTATGAATAGTCCTTAGACCTGAAGTCACTACGGTTCCCTACATAAGGAGTTTTGTACTTTGTTATCGTCAAACGTCACCCATAACAGGGTGGACTAAAAAGGCGATCACTGGGTATGTAATGAATTATGCGGAGGGATGTGAGTGATGTAGATGGGATCTATCCCTCCCATATGACGGGAGCGATATCTATGATCCCCTTGATCGAGTAGGACTACTAAAACGCATGGTCATGCTCAAATGAGTCAATATGAGATATTGAGCTCATTTATTTGAGTGAGTCTACTCGAGGATCAAGAAACACAAGATTGACTGAGGATGACACGGTCTATGCCTCATTGGTCAATCTAGATGTCGAGGATAGAAGGACAAGGTCATACATTATCATAGTCACAGAGGTTTAGTCGGATCTCGACTTTTCTTGTTACTTGGGTAGCAATGATGCATTGCTAGATGCCGCTCATTGCTTATGTGTCTAAAGCGTTTAGGCACATTACCAACGTTACGAGAACCTATTAGATCACACACTAAGGACACGATGCTTCGGAGATTAATTGATCTTGGTTTCACTACGATTTGATTCGAATTGGATTAATTGAGTTAGACTCAAGTGAATCCAATTAAATTATGAGATTGAGACTAATTTGAGTTGATCAAACTAAAAGTCTATAGCATCATCATATGAAATATGAAAGTGTGCTATGATACGAATGTACTCGATAAATTTTATAACCTATGGTTTCGGCTCATGAGCATTTTTACAATCATAATAAAAATTGATGTCCTAAATCTATTGTATGTAATTGATGACATGGTGTATGGTTATGGCCTTAACCCCAATATGATTGGATGAATATGTGTGTGTGTGCATGTTGTAATTCATAATACGGCCTGCGTGTCGTGCCTTATCTATATTTTTCTAGTTGTAAAAAAATAGATTTAGACTCGAATGTAACTCGAGTTTTCCTAAATTGTAATGTACAAAATGAGGAGTGGAGTGTCCATTGAAGAATGAAGTTACAAGACGGATGCCGATGACACATGACGACCAATGGATGCACTTGGAGAAGATGTTATCCCTAGGTTGACCATCGATCCTCTCATTGGCTTGAGAAGATCGTAGTATACGGGCCATAACGATGTCACGTTTTATCGCTTATATATTGATATATGCATTGTGTATGTGATGCATGATTAGATAAATAGTTATCTTAATTAAGTCAACTCGATATGTCTACCAATGTTTGGTACTTATAAACTACCTCGATCATTTGTTGTTGGGTTTGCTAAAGCAAAGTGACGCATTTTATCTTGGTAGAGTGCGAGAGGACAATTGTGATGTCCCGCTATCAAGCTTTGGGTGAGACATAACTAAGTCCCCTCAATTAGATTGAGAAACTTGGAGGCATATCCCAAAAGTTGAAAAAATTGGGTAAGAGAACAATTATTCCATGTCTTGGGCGATTAGCCAAAACTAACTCAAGATAATGTGTAATGTGGATCTTGCAAAGAGTTGCATGAGATATAATTGGTAAAATGTTACCTACCTAATTATACCAAGTCTTGGGTGATTAGCCAAAGCTAACTCAAGTTGAAGTATAATATGGATCTTGTCCCACATGAACAATGATTGCTATTTGGATTGGAGCTAGTAGTGTTAGTAAATTGAGTTTGCCTACATCCATGACTAGCCCCAACCAAAGCTCTACGATTCAGTGGGAGCATCATTTAATTAAAGGCCTAATTAAATGAATCATATATGATACTTATTTCTGCATAATTTTACTGTTGTAGATCACCATGTCATCTAACACGTCAAATACTCTCTCTCTGCGATCCGTTCTTGAGAAGGACAAGCTCAACGGAACTAATTTCCTGGACTGGTACAGAAACTTGAGGATATTCCTCAAACAAGAACGAAAATTGTACGTCCTAGAGCAATCTCTTCCAGAAGCACCCGCCGCTACCTGATAAGTGTCATTTTGTTGATCATTTCATATGCTTAAATCCGTATTTGACCCATATTTTACTTGTATAATTGTGGATTTACTCTAGGTTCTAGGATTTATACTCTTTTTGGACTTAATTGCAAATTTTGATATTTTCGAGTTGTTTTGTCACTAAATTTTTGATCTACTCTTGTAAGCTTGAAGGGATCATGGACCTAGATCAAGTTGGGTCAAATGTTGAGTCAAAAGTGGACTAGATCAAGTGATCAAGTGTCGACTCATTTGGACCGTCCGATGCAAGAACGGTTAGATCTAGACCATCTGAGAACTTCTGATCAATCCGAGCTGGGGTTAAGGCTAATCGAGCGATCAGATCATGATCTGAGAGTTTCAGCCAAATCAGAGATCATCTAGCCGTTGGATCATGATCGGAGTGTTCTAGACCATCCATTAAAAGATCAAGGTGATCTGGACCATCCGTTGGAGATCTGGCAGATCCGAGCTACCACGAGGATGATCCTGACCTCTGATCGAGATCTGGAAATTTTGAATCAAATCGGACAAGGATCCACCGTTGGATGAAGCGGAATCAATCTCAGTCGTCCACTGTTTTAACTATAAAAACCGATCCCCTGTTTCAGATCTGGCTGTCGCATCTTCGCAGCTCAGCTTCGTTCTTCTTCAGTTCTCCTTCATTTTTCTTCGCGATTTCTTTCAATCAGAGGCATGACCAACTCGATCAGCACCTTGGAGCAAGATCTGGATCCTCGGAGGAGGTTTCTATGGATTTTTAATCACTGATTTGCAGCTGTGCGCGAATCTGTGATCCGATCTAAAATTGGAGCTAATTCCCAGCGATTTGCGAGTTTAAGGGTTCTTGGCTTGTCCTTGCGTGACGAACAAGGTGGTCTTGATACAAGGAATGGTCGAGATTTAGTTTTATGGCAATTTCTTTGAGTTTTAGCTGTAATTTCGTTGCTGTAATGTAAATTCTGTTACTGTCTTCGCTTGAATCAGTTGTTTCAATCTTATTCCTGAAGTTTTCTTTATTAACTAGTGTTAAATTCTGCAAGTAGATAATTAGGAATCTTGTTTAGTGAACAAATTTCTTTTAATTGCAGTTCATTTCATAGTTTAATTGTTGCGTGCCAGTCATGTATCAGTTCCTTTACTTGATGTTTCTGCTATAGTTTCTAAAATTCTGCATCAGCTTGATTGGATCGGTTTTTGTAGCTGGAAGCTTTCCAAATTTGAATGCTAGTTAATTAAGTTGATTGAGTAATGAATGATTGAAATTAGATCAGTTTATTCCGCATAGATTCATTTCTGAACTAGGTTTCGAATCTGAATTGCTGTCTCTGTTTTGTGTATTAGTCTTTTAAGTTCAGTATTTCAGTTTTGCAAGTGCGTATCAAGTTTTTTCTCCCTTGTATCAGTTCCCAATTGGATGTCCTAATTCTTGTATCGAATGAGCTTAGTTGTTCTTCTTGAATTCACTTGGAAGTTTGTTTCATTTGCATAGAAATCAAATTAGAATTTCTGAAATTCTGTTCAGTAGTTGCATTGAATCCATCCCTGCAGGTCAATTTCAGAACCAGTTTTGCCAGATTTTAGTTGTAGCTTTCTTATGCTTACATCAGTAAATTCAGATCTTGAATATCTTGTTGGATACTAGGTTAAACACTCAACTTAGATGGCCTCGCGTGTTCACTCTGCAAATGAATTATAATGAAATTCTGAAATCTGTTTCTGCCCTTGACATTTCTGCATAGATTTGCATTTTGTTACTGCAATTCTTCTTTCAAACTTGCATCTCAGTTAACTATTAGCTCACAATTCTAAGTTGAGTTTGATCAGTGGCGTTTCCGCATTTGTCAGGTTTTATTTCTGCATTTGGCATAAATTTTTGGCACAAGGTTTTTTTTTTCTTGGTATCAAGTTCAGTTATTGAATTTTTGCATTTCAATTCTGTAATCAGCTCATTCTTATTCTGCTGCATTCAATTTCGAATTCCATTTCTTCATTCATGCATTTTATTTCATTAATAGCCTTGCCTTTCAAGTGATGAGATTAATTCATTTCTAGATTGATTCGCATTGTAGATCAAGTTTTCAATTCTTTCTATTGAATTTTCTTATCTATTCGAAACAAAACCCACGTTCTATTTGAAACCCAAAAACATTAACGACACATAATCGCAAGCTCGAATCACACAACGTCAACTAGCCCCGAGAAAAATACGACCTGTGGCCCCTTTACTACGCTTTTCTTCTTTGATTGCAAAAAGGGTTTCCAGAACATTTATAAATATCTAAATTCTGATGGATCCACATTCGTGACAAATTTAATTAGCTAAATTGGGTCCATCAAATTTTTGGCGTCGTTGCCGGGGAACATACTAGTTGAGTTGTTTGATTTTTGCTTGTTTGGCTTCATTTCATATTTTTCTTGATCTATTTTTCTTGCACTTACTGCTATATCATCTGATTTGATTCTATTTGTTTCATCTTTCTATATACTTGTACTGCGATTTGTTCTTGTTTTTTATGACCAGGTCTACAGGTGGTGATCTAGAGGATTTTGACCCTGAGATTGAGAGGACCTTCAGAGCTAGGAGGAGCCAGCTCAGTGTTTCAGAGGGATTTGGTATTATTCCTACTCAGTCTATTTCCACCTATTCAGTTGATCAGATGGCAGACCACCAGAAGACCATGAAAGAACTAGCAGCGCCAGATGCTTCTTTTCAGTACTCCAGCATTGCCTACCGAGAGCTGGGTGGAGATTTTGAGCTCAGATCTGGACTTATCCATCTTTTGCCTAAGTTTCAAGGTTATCCGGAGAAGATCCAAACAGACACTTGCATGAGTTTCATGTTGTTTGCTCTACGATGAAGCCTCAGGGTATTTCAGAGGAAGACATCAAACTGAGGGCTTTTCCATTTTCTTTGACTGGAGCAGCTAAGGACTGGTTTTATTACTTACCTACGGGGCATGTGTCTAGTTGGATTTCCATGAAGAAGGCTTTCTTAGAAAAATATTTTCCAGCTTCCAGAGCAGCAATTATCAGAAAAAGTATCTGTGGCATTCAGCAGATAGTGGGAGAGACACTCTATGACTACTGGGAAAGATTCAACAAGCTTTGCTCCAGTTGCCCCCAGCATCAGATTAGTGAGCAGCTCCTCATCCAATACTTTTATGAGGGATTATTACAAATGGATAGGATTATGATTGATACAGCAGCTGGAGGGGCCTTAGTCAACAAAACCCCACATCAAGCTAGGGAGCTTATTTCAAATATGGCTGAGAACTCACAACAATTTGGAAGCAGGGTATTATCTACTAGAGGGGTTAATGAAGTTCAAGGGATTCCTAATGATCAAAAGGAGATTAGTAGTGCATTGTTAGAACTCACATCAGCTGTTAAGCAAATGGGTCTTCAGATTTCAAGTAAAAATTCAACTCCTTCAGCACCTCTACAATCAAGTCAAATGGTAATGAGTGTATGTGGTATTTGTTCTAGCAAGGAACACACTTCAGATTTATGTCCCAACCTACAACAAGATGAGTCAGTAGCAGCTTTGGTTAGGGGACAATTTCAAGCTAGGAACAATCCATACTGTCCTACTTACAACCCCGGGTGGAGGGATCATCCAAACTTGAATTATGGGAATTCTTTTTGCCAACAAGGCCCACCACAACAACAATCACAGCAACCCCAACAAATGTTTCACCAAGGGCAGCAGCAACCACTACAATCACAGCAACAAAATCAGCAATTTCAGCTTCCAAATCAACCATTTCAGCAGCCATTTCAAGGGTTTCAACAAGGTTTTCAAGGGAATCTGAGTTATCCACAGCCATATCAACCTCCACAGCAACAAGTTCAACAACCATAGCAAAATTTCCAGCCTTGGAACCAAAATTTTCAGCCCCAACAGCCCCAACAACCACATTTCCAAGGATCCCAGCAAATTCAACAATTTCAGCCTACTTCCTCATCATTTCAAGGTCAATCAAGGAACTATGCTAACCAAGGAGGCTATGGGAGCTCAAGTGGAGGAAATGCACAACAACAGCAACAACAAATGATGGAGATTATACAACAAGTGCTCCAACAACAACAACAACAACAACAACACAATCAATATCTTGAGAGACAAATTGGGCAAATGGCTAATGATATAAATCAAAGCAAAGCTCAAGGATCAAGTCTACTACCTTCCCAAGCTGTTCTTAACCCAAAGGGAAATGTTAGCGCAATTTATTTGAGGAGTGGGAAGGTTGCATCAACTCAAAATGACCCAAGAGCTGAATTTTCAGGAAACAGGGCAGCATCTTCGCTTCCAGCCCAAATCAGTGCCGAAACCACTCCAATTTCAGTGGATACCACCCCTAGCTCGTGCCCAACTTCTTCATCTAGCAATCCTCCAATTTTGGTGGAAAACAGAGAAGAAATTAGCCCCGAGACAGATTTTACATCAGCTCCAAAAAACAGGGCAGCAACTCAAAAATCAGCCCCACCCATTTCGGTTCATGAGGAGGAAGTTTCTATTCCTTTACCTTTTCCAAATGGGAGAACTCCAACCAGAAGACAAGGGGAGGAGGAGAAAGCAAAAGAGTACAATGAGCTGGTAAAACTTTTTAGTAAAGTTGAAATTAATGTACCCTTGCTGACAATGATTAAACAGGTTCCTAAATATGCAAAATTTTTGAAAGATCTATGTGTTAACAAGAGGAAGCTTAAGGAAAATGAAATGGTCAGCATGGGGAAGAATGTGTCATCACTTATCCATGCCATACCGCAGAAATGTGAAGACCTTGGCATGTTTACTGTATCTTGTGAGATAGGGAGCACCACGCTACATGATGTCATGCTTGATTTAGGAGCTTCTATTAATGTCATGCCCAGGACAGTCTTCCAGATGCTTGATATTGGACCTCTACAGAGCACTGGAGTTGTGATTCAGCTAGCAAACCGGAGTCAGACCTGCCCGGCAGGAGTTATTGAAGATGTGTTAGTTAAAGTGAAAGAGTTGATTTTCCCTGTGGATTTCTACATCCTAGACATGGAGGGAGAGTATCTTGAACGTAGATCCCCACTTATCCTTGGAAGACCTTTTCTGAAGACTGCTAGAACCAAAATTGATGTATATGCTGGCACCCTTTCGATGGAGGTGGGAGATACAGTAGTCCAGTTTAGCATTTTTGACGCCATGAAGGACCCTAAGGGAAATCGTTCTATTATGAGCATAGACACCGCAAAGGAGATTGTTGAGGCACCGTTCATTGCTGATGATGATATTTTTGATATAGTGAGAGGAGAGTTGATTTCGGAGGAGGTTTTACCTGATTTTTCTTGTTTTGTATTTTGTGATGATATTGTTCTTAATAGTCCTGATCTTTTTAATAAGGTTGCTACAGGTATTACTAAGGAGGCATGCACAGAAGATTATTCTACAGGTGTAGGGGATTGCTGTAACGCCCAATTTTTTTTTTTTCCTAAGCGGCGTTACGTTAACATCCTTAAGGCATGTAAACCTCATAAGGCAGCGGAATGACTTTAACTTATACATGCCCTACCATTTTCTTAGCTTAATGACATAGGAACCTTAGCATATTAACTTTGAACTTAAGCATCATATCATGGCATACGTAACCTCATATCATAAGGTTCACATTGAACTTAGGCATCATATCATGTCATACATAACTTCATATCATAAGGTTCCGTAGATCATTATTCTAGCATATAAGTACGCAAGGTAAAAATTCTAACATAAACTGTAAACATATGGGCCAAGTCACTGTCACACACATCTGTTCTTGCCCTCCTGCTGCTTCCTCACTATCCTCTTGCATGATCTGCGGTATAAGGAAAGAAGACTATAAGCACACATGCTTAGTAAGACTCTTTCCTACTCACTAAATCCGTTCGTCATTATTCATAAGCATATGAAACATAATCATTCCTTTATCATAAACATGAAGCACATAAACATGAAGCATGAACATAAACCTACTTAACTTAACATGGCATGATACATAGCATAATCATAATATAGTTAAACATTTCTATCATGGCATAAAGCATGGCATAAACATAATCATAACTAGACATTTCTAACATAGCATAGAGCATGGCATAAACATAATCATAAGGCATAAACCAACCAATATGACATAACATAAGCATGGTTTCCATCATAGCATATAATCATCTTCTTAACATAACCATGACATAGAACACTTACTATCATAAGCATTTCTTAACATGAAGCATAAACATAACATCATTATCATGGTATAATGCATAACTTGGATGAATGCATGGATGAAATGCATATATATATATAATAGGATGCTTAGCTTTTAAAACATATTTTCATTCATAGATACTTAAACATAATCATCACATTATTTGGGGTCCCCGGCTTGTACCACATACATACATCATGGCGCGCATCCCTAGTAAATACAAGGTAGCTAGCCTCAACCTACTAGGGTAAGGACAGCATAGTCGGTAGTCCTCGAACCGGGGCGTTCTTAAGGTGCCCATCCCTGTTGCACAGCTTCGGTAGTGCCAGAACCGTGGACAACTTCGGTAGTCCAGAACCGGGGCGTTCTTAAGGTACCCATCCCTTGGACCCATACTTCGGTCCGGTACAAGCCTCATTCATAAAGTAAAATACTTTACATGCTTCATCATTCATAACCATTCATAGCATAACATCATGATGCCTTAACGACCCGGCCCATTTACCGGTCCTTGTGACCGTCGTACCGTGTCGTTAACATAAAGACATGAACGTCATCTTCATTCATAGCATGCATCATCATTCGTAACATGGCATGCATCATTATTCATATCGTAGCATGCATCATTATTCATATCATGGTGGCATGCGTCATTCTTATCCTAAACATAGCATAACATGGTTCTTAACATATCATAGCATGGTTCTTATCATAGCGTAGCATGGTTCTTAACATAGCATAGCATGGTTCTTAAACATAGCATGAACACATAACATAGCATGGTTCTTAACATAGCGTAAGCATATAACATCCCATGGTTCTTAACCTAACATAAGTATTCATAGGTAGGACTTCCGTAAACATGATTCCTACTATCCAAGTGCATGACATGGAACATAAGACATTCCTAAATAACCCTATTAGGCATGGCATCCAATTCATAAGCATATACACATAAACATGGTACCTAGGGTTATAGGTAACTTCAACTCCTACCTCATGCTTGCACCCTTATACATTCTTCATAATGAACCATAAATCATCATTCCTCAAACATTAACTTCATCATACCCTACTTTCTTGACCTTGACCGAAACCTACATGGGAGGTTTCCATCATTCCCATAAATATATAAGATAGCATCAATTGAAGAAACATCCATACATTGCCTATAAGACCATAGGGAGTCCTTAAGGCTCATGATTAGGGTTAACCCTAATCCTTAGCCCCCTTTCCAAGGTTTGGCCGAAACCTACAAGGCCATGGGGCATGGAGAAATTCCATTAAAACCCCAAATTAATTACTTAAACACCAACCATACCTTACCATAGGGTCATTGGAGCCCTTACTTGAAATAATTCCTAACTCCTTACCCCATTAGGGTTCTTGGCCGAAACCTACAGAGGTACTAGGCCATGTGACACATTCATTTAATCACCCTTCATCTCTCTTATATCACCATAAACATCAAACATGTAGTTAAGGCTTGAAACCCAAACCCTACACATGGGTTTGTCATGTTGGCCGAAACCCTAGGGTACTCTAGGGTACCCCAAAAATTCCCAGAAATTCATATTAATATCTAAGCATCATAAGGGCATATTAAGAAACATTATCAAGATTTTTAGCATCATTTTTGAACCCTAAAACATGGTGGCCGAAACCCATCTTTTGGCTTGATCCCTAATTTTCTTTCCCTTCAACTTTAAATCTCAAACCCATCTTTATAATATGCTAAAAATCATAGAAATTATATAGAACTAATATACCACAGGTGAGGGAGTCTTACCTTCCTAGATTTCGCTTTTCAAAATTCAAATCGAAGATAACAAGAGAACCTTCTTCTCTAAACCTTCCTTAGTCCTTGTGTCCTTGTAGGGGCTTTAGATCTTCAAGATGGGGGTCCTTGGTGGAACTTTTCTCAAGGGAAAGGGAACCTTGAAATTTCGGCCAAAGCAAGGAGGAGGAAGAAGAAAGGAAGAAGAGAAGGGAAGTTGTAACTACCTCTCTTATTTATACTTTTCTCTTGAAGAGACATGTCTCTTCACTTCCCTAGCTTTTAACAAGCATGTTCCTTCTTCTCTAACAAAACATATGGCTTGGTGCATTGGTTATGACATGATTAGTGCAACTAGGAGGTTCAAGGTTCAATCCTTGCTTCCTCCCTTTTATATTTCCTTTTTATCACATTTTGCACTAATCCACATCCAAGCCCATTAAGCCAAGCCCATCATGAAATTTCATAATAATAATAATATTTCATGATTTCATAATAATAATATTTCATGAATTCATAATAATAATAATAATATTACATAATGAATTCTCTAATATTTCATATTCATAATATTAATAATATTACATAATATTTAATGAATTCTCTAATATTTCCTATTCATAATATTAATAATATTACATAATATTTCATAATAATATTCATGAATCCCATAATATTTCATAATATGAATTCATAATATTTCATAATATTTCATGATACTATTTCATGAATTCCATAATATTCACGATACTATTTCATGAATTCCATAATATTTCATATTTATGAATTCATAATATTTCATAATATTTCATGATACTATTTCATGAATTCCATAATATTCATGATACTATTTCATGAATTCCATAATATTTCATATTTATGAATTCATAATATTTCATAATATTTCATGATACTATTTCATGAATTCTATAATATTCATGATACTATTTCATGAATTCCATAATATTTCATATTTATGAATTCATAATATTTCATAATATTTCATGATAATATATCATGAATTTCACAATATTTCCTATTCATGAACTCATATATTTCATAATATTTCATATGGGAAATTTCGGGGCGTTACAATTGCACAGAGCCCCAGGGACCACCACCACTATCAGAAAGTGTAGGGACTTGCATGATTGGAGCAAGTACCCAAGGATCACCTATTCTAGTTGATTGTTCACCAGATTTTGAGCCAGAGTTGGAGGTATTCCTTGTAGACCCAGTAGACATTTTTAATCATGAACAGGTAAGTATTTCAACTTTTCCTTTAGAAAATTTCAGGGAGATGTCTAGATTTGCATGTGAGGAATATCTTGATACATCATTTGTGAAAAATAATTGTGAAAATTCTTTAGAGGCACCCAGGCTTGATTTTATGCATTGTTATGATATTCTTGAGACAGATTATGCTAAAATTGATTTTGA
This sequence comes from Boesenbergia rotunda, assembly GCA_024364735.1. Classification (NCBI taxonomy): domain Eukaryota; kingdom Viridiplantae; phylum Streptophyta; class Magnoliopsida; order Zingiberales; family Zingiberaceae; genus Boesenbergia; species Boesenbergia rotunda. The sequence goes on along the minus strand of JAGFNQ010005383.1, from coordinate 27,258 downwards.
AAAAATTTTAGAGCCTGAAATTGAAGTTGTATATTGTGAGGAGTCTCTTATTATTTCTTATGCTGAAATTGAATGTGAAAAACTTCTAGAGGTACCTGAGATTGATTTTATTGACTGTGGAACTTTTCTTGATAAATCTTATGTAGAATATGCTTGTGAAAAATTTACTGAGGTACCCAAAATTGATTTTATTGGATGCGATGCATTTTTAGATACATTTTATGTAGAGATTGATGATATTGCACTTCTTTCTTACCCCGCACGCTTGAGGGAGGTCTTACATGGTTTTGCAGGGTCCAGAAGACTACTGGAATGGGTACTCCACCTAAACAGTCTCCGACCTCCTGGAAGATTTTCCAAGAAGAATAAAGAGGGAGGAGATGATCTTGCTTTAACTTATAGCACTCCACCTCTGAAGTGGCTTTTGTACTTAAATCACCTTCGGCCACCTGAACAGTTTATTGCAAAGTTTAAGTGTGGGGGAGTGATGCAAAATAAAACTGAGCAAATGAAGGAAATTTTTTCAACTATTCCTACTCCTCCACTACCAAGATGGAGATTATTCCTTGATAGACTCCGACCGCCAGAAATAAAAGGGAGTTTACTTTTTCTTGCATTTTCTTTCATTGTCTTTTTCCTCTTTATGCTTGTTAGAAGTAAAATTTTCTTTTGGATTGAATTCTTGCTAATAAATGCATGAGTAGACACTAGTGGAAAAAAGGCTTTTAACACCGGTTATTTTCGACTTTTAACACCGGTTCCGGAACCGGTGTTGATCCAGCCGGCATTGTAAGTATAGACTTTTAACACCGGTTCCGGAACCGGTGTAATATATAGATTTAACACCGGTTAATAACCGTTGTTAAAAGTTCAATTATGAGGCGGGAAAGCCATTTTAGACACCGGTTATTTTAAATAACCGGCGTTCAAACATCATTTTTAACACCGGTTCTAGAAACAACCGGTGTTAAAACATCATTTTTAACACCGGTTCTGGAAACAACCGGTGTTAAAAATGATGTTTTAACACCGGTTCTAGAAACAACCGGTGTCAAAAGTCTTAATTTTTTATATAAATTTCATATTTATTTTTATTTATAATTTTTCTAGACATATAAAAGAACACAATAATATAATAGTTTATCCATAATCAATAACACACCATGAATTAAGTAAATGCAACATCCAATTAGTTTCAAAAACAAAACAATCCATGTATTTTACAACTATCCATTTTTCTTTCAACAAAAGCAAAATGTAAATCAAATAACACATTATACTCCTACTCGCTATGTGATTTTCCAAGCAAAGACAATGTAGAAGCTTGCCACACGAGTTTGCAAGTAAACGGTCTAGTCCAAGATAAAATAGTGAGGAGTACGTTGCAAAACTTCGACCAGCTTAGCATTCCATCTCTTATAAGCGTCTTGCATATTTCCATACAGTACTTGAGTCAAGCTTGAATTTCTTTTCATGCTTTGGCGTGCAGTGGCTACCAGTCGATTGCGAAGCAACTGTGAGAAAATTCCAATGAAAAAATATCAAATAATGCTACGGAGAGAGAAGCAATATAATCAATCATTCACAATTTAGAGCTTACTTGGTGTTTGAGGGTGACTCTTTTCTTTTGTCCTCCAGATATTCCCCTTCTCATCTGATCACCTATTATTAGGTTTGCACACTCATCCAAGCCAAGTACTTGAAAGAATAAATCACATCAAGTCACAAAAGAATAAATTTACATGTATCACTTAATCAAAATTAGTCAACCTAATAAATCCTATTTCATATGTACATTTTATATATGAATCCGAACACTATAATGCTAATGACAGCTGGCAGTAAATAATGCAACAGAGTAAATAATGACAACTGCGCAAGCACGCGCAAGTAAATAATGCAACAGAGTCTTTCTTACATTTTATATATGGTTCCCAATGCTAATGAGTTTGGTTGTTTATTCTACGACAGCTGGCACATTTATAATGGTGAACTCAACTGCGCAAGCACGCGCCTTGGCCGAACAAAGTGGCAAGGAACATGATTGGAGTTGAATCACTGTCTAAATGGAGTTGAATCCTGAAACATTAGTATTGAAGCATAAGAAAGGAAGTATTGTTCAAGTAGGAGTTCATCAGAAGTGATAATAATTCAGATAAATTTCTGAAGCAACGATCAATACCCAACTGAAACTGCAGTCATCTTCAAGCTTCTTTCGAGTACATTCTAAGCCATTTATAGTTGTGTGGTTAACTATTGCATCATCAATGCTTTCAGTTATCCCTTCCAGCAACAAAACAGATGACTCCAGCCACTTATGTGAATTATCTAACACATAACTCCAGTCATCTTCATCAAATTTTTGCCAGCAATACCCAACTGAAACTGCTATCAGTTTCCCCAAAATAATCTGCTTCTGATTAGTGGCTGCAGAAGCATCATTTAAGCATACTTGCTTTCTGAATAAAGTCAGAAGCAAAGTTACCTCCTCATTGCTTACATTCCTCAATAAACTTACATTAAATTTCCCAGTTTCCACTGTTGTTCTCAATGGATAACATGATATAACGGCCTGGATCCATTGTTCAACGTCTGTCACATGAACAAATAATGAGAACATGATGTAAATATAGTACAATCATTTTATATATACAGGTAAACTACAACAAGAAAATGCAATTACCTTGTTCTGTTTTGGCTGAGATTATTGAAGGAAAGGAAAGGGAGTTTTCAAGCCAACTCATGACATATTTTCTTGTTGGGTTTTCGTGTAGAGAATCTTTCAAAATTTCTTCAGTTGTGCCATCAGATTCTGAGTTTTCTAGTGCCGATGGTATAATAATACTTAAAATGAAAGGAAGAATTCTGAGGCAATACTGCACTACAGAAGTGCTAACATAAAGTTTATCCATAAGCTGTTTAAATAATTGAATGGCCTCACACTTACCCCAGACTTTTTCCTTGATAAACAAAGTAGAGAGCAAGGAAACTAGGCCACGGAGAAATGGATCATTAATTTTATCAAATTCATCTTGCAGAACCCCCCATGAATCAAAAGATGCTCAGTGATCATGAGTTTCATGTGTAATAGCTCCATCAATTAATGTGTTAATAATAGAGAACAAAATACTAGCTTCAAGATTAGAGGTTTCAGTTATTGCATATTTGCTAAGCAAAGGTAAGAAAGACTCTGTTGCATTACTAACTTGCCACTCCCATGAAGAAATTATTTCAGCAGCAAGCCACTCGCGTTTGTAAGGAGATGAAAATCCTGAAACAACCTCAATGCATGGTGAGCCAATAGAAATCTCTGTAAGACCTGCAATTACCACATCGACTCCAAGTCTTGAAATAAGCTTGTCAGCAAAAGCAACAAAACTGTGATTGTGGTGTTCCTGCATTATTCCCATCGAGACATCAGGTCAATGTCATACTACAGATACAGATACTATAGCCAGTTCGTCAAGAGGATGCAGCAAATGAAATAGAAGCACAAGCTTGAGCTTTAAAAACACACTAGAGTATAACCCTACATAAGGATACGAGAAATGACGGAGAAACATGAAATAACTAGCAGTAAAATTCAGTATTAGTTAGTCAAGAGGTATACATTGAAGTACATCAATTATTACATAATTTCAAACAATTGCTTATTACATAATTCAAAACAATTGTTTCATCAAAGTAAACTATGATAAAAGCATTTAGTAACACCAAAACGATAGCATAAAAGTAAAGAGCTTCCCTATTAATCATAAGCCAAAAACACCAAAGTAATTACATCAACAAAACAGGATAACCTCACTCTATGATATTCAGTGTGCCCTACTTATTATAACAATTTACATGTAAAACCCATGGTACAATAAACGATCAAACAGAGAAAAAATATTGAAACAAGATCTAGACAACTATCTTTTATAATAGAACAAGAATTTACCATTACCATTATTTTGCATAGAAAGGCACTTTAAAGTGAAAAACAATTGCCACATGGTTATACAAGAAAGAATTTTTTTGAAAAAAGTAGGTTCTTGTTTTATATTCTTCCCTTGTTCAGATGGAAGTATTGTTCAAGTAGGAGTTCATCAGAAGTGATAATAATTCAGATAAATTTCTGAAGCAACGATCAATACCTGATGCCTGCACTGAAACCACTGGTCCAATCTTGCTTGTAGCACATCAATCTCCCTTGAAGATCATTCTTGATTCCGTGAAAAGGCTCGAACGTTTCCTCCATGTTCGTGCTCATTTTGGTAAAAATTTACTCTCAAAAGCAACTTTTGATCAAATGAGAAGAAGGAAAGCGCTAAAAGGACAATGGCAAAAGCCACATTAAAAAAATATATGTGGAATCCGGTAGTGTGATACCTGACATATGGGGCACTGATGCAACCCTTCAAACTCGTTTCTGTACAAGATGCAATCATTGGGGCAAGCATGTATTTTCTTGTATGCCATACCCATTGGACACAATATCTTCTTTGCCTCATAGTTACGATCCGGTAGTGTATTACCTTCTGGAAGCATAACTTTCAATAACTCAAGCAATTCGGTAAAACTTTTGTCACTCCACCCATTTTGTGCTTTAATCTTGAACAATTTTAATACTGCTTCCAATCGTGAGAATTGAGTGCACCCTGGATACAACGGCTTCTCCGCATCACTACACAAATGATCATATACATGTGCTCGCTGAAAAAACTCTGGTCCAACATCACGGATCATGTCTTCTAGTCGATCATCCATATCTACATCAACTTGCTCAGTTTGGGACACACTTGGCATGCTTAATGATTCACCATGCCATATCCATCTTGTATAACTCTTGCAAAATCCATCGCAAAGAACATGTTCTTCTATTTCATCCACTTTCAAACGTCTTAGGTTCACACATTTTACACAAGGACAAAAAAATATTTCAGTATTATCACGAGCATTTCTTTTAGCAAATTCTAAGAACTCTTTCACCCCATTCTCATACTCATCACTTGTGCGTAAAGCATTTATCCAACTACGATCCATATGTGCACAGACTGTTTGAGAAAGACATTAAAAGGAAGATTATATTAAGAATCGAGTTATCAAAAGGAATATAAAAAAACATAAAAATCAAAATCAATGATTAGGAAGACTTAGCATTGGTACATAAATAGAAAAAAATTAAGTTATCAAAAAGAAAGTTCATCACAAGAAACTTGCAAATGTACTTAAGCAAGTGCCCCACCATGAGTTAAACTAAACATAGTAAGTAAGCAAGTGTCAAAATCAATGATTCAGATCTAATTTCTAGGAGTTTCTCAGTGATGTTAGTACCAATGACCATTTTCAAAACTACAAAGCATTAACCTCCTATACAAAATAATCCGTAATCAGCTAGCGCCCTGTATCCAAGATAAGATTTAGCTTTTTATATGATTAATCAAATAGCTAAACTAATTACTACCCCTATTTAGAATCTAACCCCTAATTTAACCTAAGCTTCACTAAACTTTGTTCGCAGCAGGGAAAGGGACCATCCCTTTGCAATAAGTTCCAATTTACACATAGCTACAACAAAGATGTCCAAGCTGTCCCAAATAAACACCTCACTCATCCCATTAACACCCGACAGCCCTTAAGCTTTTGGCACACAAAATAGCCCTCGCGTGACAACCCAAAAACAAACGAATCACATGAACTACTCATCAATCCAAAACAGAGTTTTTATCCCAGAATAAACTCAAAGTCCTAATTGCCATCTCAGCCCATCCCAAACCAATAACCCACGGCAGAGGAAACAAATTTCCCTCGTATACAAAGAAAATCAAACTTGATTGCTAGCCCACCATTCCAAAACCGAAACACAACTCAACGCTACTGATTAAATTCCAAGTATCAAACCCTAAACAATGAACCCTTACCTCAGTCTCCTTGCTTCGATCAAACTCCGATCAAATCCGTTGCCAACAGGCTATGCCGGAGGAACTGTTCGGGATTCGGGGAAGAGCGCTCTACAGTGGAAGGAGGCGCAGTCGCCAGCCAAATCGAGTGGAGAAGAGGAAGACTAGAGGTGGCGTCGGCGCACGGTGAGGAAAGAACCCGCACAGGGGAGGGGTCGCACTGCAGCAATGAAAGGAAGGCGAAGACAAACGAGATGGGAGGTTCACCGACGCTGAGAGCTCCTAGCCGCGGAGGTCGACCTTGGCGCGATCCCGTGAGGCGAGCTGCGGCGTCGAGCGGAGAGGGGAAGTTTCGGCGAGGCTAGGGCACGGGGAGATCTTTCACATGTATGACTTAATTAAAAGCTTGCGCGCGAAAATCAAATATATTTTTAACACCGGTTGTTAAAAGAACCGGTGTTAAAAGTATAATATATGACCCCGGTTATTTATAAAACCGTAGTTAAATATATTTTTAACACCGGTTGTTAAAAGAACCGGTGTTAAAAGTATTTTAAAGTTCAAATAATTACAAAAATGCCACCGCCTTTTTTTTTAACACCGGTTTTAATACAACCGGTGTTAAAAGCCGTTGTTAAAGGTCTTTTTTGTACTAGTGAGAGTAGAATTAATAAATAGACGTTGTAAATACCATTGTATGATTTTTGGCATTTTTCCTTGATGAATAGGAATAAATGTATCCCTCTAGGTTATCTTCATAGCATTTTAGAGTCTTTTGAAAACAAATTAAATTTGGTTGTTAAAACTTAGGGTTTAAGCTCATGGATGAAATCTTGGATGCTTGAGTACTACTTGGCCATGGATTCTTGATTGAGGACTTGAGATGAATTATTTTTACCTAGAGAGGGGTAGCCTTATTTTTGTGACACATACATGTGATTGTATTCTAGAACTTGCTTAGGTTCTTTCAAAATCATATTTCAATGATTGGATCACATCTATAGAGGCTAATAAATTTGTTTACCTTTCTATCAAATTTTTGGCAATAATCATGTTCACTCTATTCTCTTTCCTTATTTCCTACTCCTAACCATGATTTCTAGGGACTTGTTTGATTGGGGATGTTCTTTGATGCTATTTTGCCCGAGACGGACAAAAGATTAAGTGTGGGGGAGTGGCTAGTGTGATGGAAACATTTGAAAAAAAAAAGTTCATTTCATTTTTTTTGGGTTGAAGCCAAAAGTGCCAATTAGAGTGGAGCTTGGTATCAAGATAAATGGGAATTCAGTTGTGAATTAGAGGAGAAGTAGATCTTAAAAATCTACAATAAGGAGAAATGGCACGAGAAAAAAAAACACAGAAAAAAAAACTGTGCCATGGAAAAGAAGTTGGAAAGCAATGGAGTTTATAGCACTTGGGATGTAGGAATTATGGAAGCTTAAATTGGCAACACTTTGTTGAAGTTTGGAATGAGTTGTAAAGTTTAACTTGAAGCAGGAAATCTGTGCAGAATTGAGGAACCAAGTGGAAACAAGTGAAGAAAAAAAAAATCTGTGTAAGGAAAAATCAAGAATTTTGTGCCAAAATGGAAGAAATGCTATGAAATTGTTTCGGCCACTCTTCTAGGAGCTGAATTGCAGCTATATATTTCTGAAATCAGTGCAAGGGTTGCTGGAATTTGAAGAAGAAAAAAAAAGGAAACAAAACAGTTTGTATCAACTTGAAAGTGAGTGTGCCATGGATGGAATTTGAATTTGTTGAGCTTAAATTCTCAAGTGAAGCATGTGGATTTTCCATTGTAATTTGAGGTTAATTGCTGCGAAACATCAGTGAATTGCAAGGTTTACAAGTTAAGTGTGGAGCTGTCCAAATTAACAAGTTGTAGCTGCCAACAAAAATCAGAAAAGCAAAACAGTTTGAAAAACAGAAAAAGAAAGAAAACAATGCAGAATTTGAGTTTGGTTTCACTTGTGGGCTCTAGATCTGGGAGAAGTTTGGAAGCTACTGGTTTTGAGAAATCAGATATGAACGAAAAGAAGCTGCAACTGAAATAAAGGAGCTAGCAGCTGAGAAAAAAAAATAGAAAACAGTTTGAAAAAAAAAACAGTTTGAGAAAAACAAAAGGAACAAAGTTGGCACACATTGAAGATTCGGCACCATGAATTAGTGAGAATAAGCTCATCCGAATTGAAGGTCTGTTCCCCCATCATTTTGATCTCATTAGAGAAAAGAGAAAAATCAGAAAGAAGAAGAGAAGAGAAAAATTGGCACGCAAGAGGGAAAAATTGGCACAAAGGAGTTGAATTCTTTTCATCAAATTTTAGAAGGGCATTGCAAAGTTTCATCCTACCACACTTTGGATTTCATTATGTGGACTGAAAGGAGGGCAAAATGCATCAAGAATATCCTTGAACATCTAAGTCTTCCACTCATTCAAATTCGCTATTTACTTTGCTTTTATTTCACTTCTACCATTTCCTATATCTTTCACTTGTTTGAATAAACTTTTATATATGATTGATTCTAATCTTGAATAATGGTAGAGAGTAGATAATAAGGATAATAAGCAAGCCTATGGAAGTGCAAGAAGCATGTGTGTATGAGTGAGCTCCATTTTCATCATCTACTTAGAACTTAGGAGGAGAGCCACCAAAAGTTTCCCTTGAGAGGTTTAGTGAGTGAAATTCATCTCAATGAATCATGAAGGTTGAAATTGTTAAGTTGTTGATTTAAGGACAAGATACTAGTCCATAGAGTTTAGATTTTTGAGAATTAACAACCCTAGGTAATTTCTTTTCAATTGCTTCTACTTATGTTTGGAAATAAACTAGGAGATACATATTTAGTACTTTTCGCGAGACGCTCAAGCTTAAGTGTGGGGGAGTTGATAAGTGTCATTTTGTTGATCATTTCATATGCTTAAATCCGTATTTGACCCATATTTTACTTGTATAATTGTGGATTTACTCTAGGTTCTAGGATTTATACTCTTTTTGGACTTAATTGCAAATTTTGATATTTTCGAGTTGTTTTGTCACTAAATTTTTGATCTACTCTTGTAGGCTTGAAGGGATCATGGACCTAGGTCAAGTTGGGTCAAATGTTGAGTCAAAAGTGGACTAGATCAAGTGATCAAGTGTCGACTCATTTGGACCGTCCGATGCAAGAACGGTTAGATCTAGACCATCTGAGAACTTCTGATCAATCCGAGCTGGGGTTAAGGCTAATCGAGCGATCAGATCAAGATCTGAGAGTTTCAGCTAAATCAGAGATCATCTAGCCGTTGGATCACGATCGGAGTGTTCTAGACCATCCATTAAAAGATCAAGGTGATCTAGACCATCCGTTGGAGATCTGGCAGATCCGAGCTACCACGAGGATGATCCTGACCTCTGATCGAGATCTGGAAATTTTGAATCAAATCGGACAAGGATCCACCATTGGATGAAGCGGAATCAATCTCAGTCGTCCACTGTTTTAACTATAAAAACCGATCCCCTATTTCAGATCTGGCTGTTGCGTCTTCGCAGCTCAGCTTATTTCTTCTTCAGTTCTCCTTCATTTTTCTTCGCGATTTCATTCAATCAGAGGCGTGACCAACTCGATCAGCACCTTGGAGCAAGATCTAGATCCTCGGAGGAACTCCTGTAGGAACTCACATACTCAAGATGATTGGGTATGTTGAGAACCTTGAAAGACTAGGATTTCCACTGGGCCAAGAATTGGCAACGGACCTTATCCTGTAATCATTGCCGGAGGGGTATAATTAATTTGTTGTGAACTACAACATGAATGAAATTGACAAGCCTTTGCCTGAGATGCTCAGCATGTTAAGAACTGTTGAACCTAATCTCAAGAAAACCAAAACCAGTAATGTACTGATGGTACAAAAGGGCAAAGGCAAATGGAAGCCTAAAGGCAATGGTAAGATCCAAGCCAAAGGCAAGGCTAACTCTACTACATCCAAGGCTAAAGATAAGGTGACTAAGGAAGGGACCTGCTTCCACTGTGGTGAGACCGAACATTGGAAGAGATACTACAAACATTACCTGGAGGAAGTAAAGAAGAAAAGAAGTGAGACTTCTACTTCAGGTATTTTTGTTATAGAAGTCAATCTATCTATCTCTTCTTCTTGGGTATTAGATATCGGATGTGCGTCTCACATTTGTACTAATGTGCAGGGCCTTCAAAGACCTAGATCATTGACAAAGGGCAAAGTGGACCTACGAGTAGGCAATGGAGCAAGAGTCGCTGCCATAGCTGTAGGAACTTATTCCTTGTCTTTGCCAACTGGGCTTATCTTAGAACTAGAGGAGTGCTTTTATGTACCTACATTGACTAAGAACATAATTTCAGTATCTTGTTTGGACAAGAAAGACTTTTCATTTATCATAAAGGACAAATATTGTTCTATAATGTTAAATGACATGTTCTATTGTAATGCACCACTTATGAATGGACTATATGTTCTAGACCTTTATAACCCAATCTATAACATAAATACCAAATGGTTCAAACCCAGTGATACAAACCAAACATATCTCTGGCATTGTCGCTTAGGACATATAAATGAGAGTCGTATATCCCAGCTCCATAAAAATGGATTACTGGACTCATTTTATTTTGAATCATATAAGACATGTGAATCTTGTCTTCTAGGCAAGATGACCAAGACTCCATTTAGTAGACACGACAAAAGAGTGGCAGACTTGTTAGGACTCATACATACTAATGTATGTGGACCTTTCAATGTCGCAGCTAGAGGAGGCTATCAGTACCTCATCACTTTCACTGATGATGTCAGTAGATACTGCTATGTGTATCTCATGAAACACAAGTCGAAATCCTTTGAAAAGTTCAAAGAATTCAAAAGTAAAGTACAAAACTAACTTGGCATGAGTATTAAGATGCTTCGATCAGATCGAGGTGGTGAATACCTTAGCCAAGAGTTTCGTGACCATCTAGCAGAGTGTGAGATCATATCTCAACTCACTCCACCTGGAACACCACAATGGAATGGTGTGTCCGAGTGGAGAAATCGTACTCTATTAGATATGGTACGATCGATGATGAGTCAGACAGTCCTTCCTACTTCCTTCTGGGGATTCGCTCTAGAGACGGCTCTTTTCACACTTAACCGAGTTCCATCAAAGACCGTCACAAAGACACCATATACGATATGGACTGGGAAGAGTCCCACGATGTCTTTTATGAAGATTTGGGGTTGTAAGGCTTACGTTCGACGTCAAGTCTCAAATAAACTAGGACACAAATCTGATAAGTGTTATTTTATTGGATATCCCAAGCAAACGAAGGGATATTACTTTTACAATCCCACACAAGGCAAAGTGTTTGTCGCTAGAAATGGTGTTTTTCTAGAAAAGGAGTTTATTTCTAGAAGAACTAGTGGGAGTAAAATCCATCTTGAAGAGGTTCAAGATGCATATAGTATTGAGGCCTTAATGGACATTGAATAGGCACCATAAGATATTGTGGATCATGATATTGTTGCACAAGAAGTTGTGGAACAACAAGCTGTTCAAGTAGACCAACCTCTTCGCAGATCTGATAGGATACATCGTCAGCCTGAGAGATACTCATTTCTCTTGTCTGACCATAATGACGTTACGCTTATTGAGTTGAATGAGCCTACATCCTATCAAGAAGCTGTGATGAGCCCAGATTCTGAGAAATGGCTAGAGGCCATGAGATCCGAAATGGAATCCATGTACACTAACCAAGTATGAACTTTTGTTGATCCACCTGAGGGGATTAAACCCATTGTGTATAAGTGGGTCTTTAGAAGAAAGAGTGACATGGATGGACGCATGCATACCTATAAAGGACGATTGGTAGCTAAAGGTTTCAAACAAATTCATGGTATCGATTATGATGAAACCTTTTCACCAGTGGCGATGCTTAAGTCTATTCGGATCATGATTGCTATTGCAGCTTACCATGATTACGAGATCTGGCAGATGAATGTCAAAACCTCATTCCTAAATGAGAATCTACTCGAGGATGTGTACATGACACAACCTGAGGGTTTTGTGGATCCAGAGCATGCTGGAAAGGTATGTAAGTTACAAAGGTCCATTTATGGGCTAAAGCAAGCTTCTCGAAGCTGGAATCTTCGATTCGATGATGCAATCAAAGCGTTTGGTTTCATTAAGAATGAATATGAACCCTGTGTCTACAAGAGGGTTAGTGGGAGCACAGTTGTCTTCCTGATCTTGTATGTAGATGACATACTCCTCATCGGGAATGATATCCCTTCACTACAGTCTATGAAGACGTGGCTCGGGAATTGTTTCTCGATGAAAGACTTAGGTGAAACAGCCTATATCCTAGGCATCAAGATCTATAGAGATAGATCTAAGAGATTGCTTGGCTTATGTCAGAGTACATATATTGACAAGGTGCTTAATCGTTTTGCCATGCAGAATTCCAAAAAGGGATTTCTGTCGATGTCACATGGTGTGAGTCTTTCGAAGACTCAATGTCCCTCATCTAAGGAGGAGAGAGACCGTATGGATCAGATCCCTTATGCATCTGCTATAGGGTCTATCATGTACGCCATGCTTTGTACTCGTCCAGATGTCTCGTATGCTTTGAGCATGACGAGTAGGTACCAGTCAGATCTAAGTGAAAGTCACTGGACAACTGTCAAGAATATTCTTAAGTACTTGCGAAGGACGAAAGAATATTTCTTGATATTTGGATGCAATGATGAGCTAGCTGTAAAGGGTTACAGTGACGCAAGCTTCCAAACAGACAGGGATGATTTTAGATCGCAGTTAGGGTATGTATTCTGCCTGAATGGTGGCGCTGTGAGCTGGAAGAGTTCGAAGCAGGACACAGTCGCAAATTCTACAACAGAGGCCGAGTATATTGCCACGTCTGAGGCGGAAAAAGAGGCTGTTTGAATTCGGAAGTTCATTAGAGAGCTTGGTGTGGTTCCTAGCATAGTAGACCCGACAACAATGGGGCTATTGCGCAGGCTAAGGAACCTCGCTCTCATCAGTGGACCAAACACATACTACGGCGCTTCCATCTCATTCGAGAGATCATCGATAGAGGAGATGTGAGGATATGTAGAGTACACACTGATTCCAACATCGCAGATCTTTTGACCAAGGATTTTGCACAATGGAAGCATGATGGTCATACTAGGTCACTAGGTATTAGATATTACAGTGATTGACACTAGTGCTAGTGGGAGATTGTTAGTAGGAACCCTAGAGCCAATTATGCGATGATTGACTAGGGAATTTTTATATCATATTCTATCATTAATAAAGGCATGTTTGTTATTATACTTACATTGTATTTGTGCCAAATAACTAAGTATAATAATGTCCTTGGGTAGTAGGTTCTTATCTACATTATATCGATTGGATGAATCGATAGTGAGATAATGTAGAGAACACTACACAAAATCATTCCTAGTCAAGTATTAATATTCAAGGACAATATTAATGCATGGAGACTAGCATGTAGGTCAACTGATGACTTGAGCTCCCAAGTCATGGATATGTGATATCAAGTTGACACATGGGTATACATTGGAGAATGTGTACTGAATTGACCCACCATGAGAAAGTTTCATAGATTGTCATATGAGTGTCATAAACTTTCTCATGTGACTATTAGTATGAATAGTACTTAGACCTGAAGTCACTACGGTTCCCTACATAAGGAGTTATGTACTTTGGTATCGTCAAACGTCACCCGTAACAGGGTGGACTATAAAGGCGATCACTGGGTATGTAATGAATTATGCGGAGGGATGTGAGTGATGTAGATGGGACCTATCCCTCCCATATGACGGGAGTGATATCTGTGGGCCCCTTGATCGAGTAGGACTACTAAAACGCATGAGCATGCTCAAATAAGTCAATATGAGATATTGAGCTCATTTGTTTGAGTGAGTCTACTCGGGGATCAAGAAACACAAGATTGACTGAGGATGACACGGTCTATGCCTCATTGGTCAATCTAGATATCGAGGATAGAAGGACAAGGTCATACATTATTATAGTCACGGAGGTTTCGTCGGATCTCGACTTTTCTTGTTACTTGGGTAGCAATGATGCATTGCTAGATGCCACTCATTGCTTATGTGTTTAAAGCGTTTAGGCACATTACAAACGTTATGAGAACCTATTGGGTCACACACTAAGGACACGATGCTTCGGAGATTAATTGATCTTGGTTTGACTAAGATTTGATTCGAATTGGATTAATTGAGTTAGACTCAAGTGAATCCAATTAGATTATGGGATTGAGTCTAATTTGAGTTAGACTCATCTAGATTAGATTCAACCACTTAATTATGGCAAATATTCATTAAAGGGTTTAATAAAATATTATTTAAGAGGAAGGCTAAGAGACATTCTATTCATTAGATGAATAGAATATTAAGAGTCTCAAGGAATACTAAGAGGCTTGGTATTCATTGGGTTTTATTAGCATTAAGATGAGAGGAGCTCAAGGGTAGGGATGACAATTTTCCCCACAGATTTGGATATCTGCGTGGAAAATCTGAAATGGGGTGGGTTTGGGGAGGTATTATCTGGTTTGGATTAGGATTCGGGGATTTTTAAAAATCCCCGAAATAGATTGGAGCGGATATGGGGATGCTATCCCCATCCCCGAACCCGCCCCGATATCTTTAATAATAATAAATTAATAATAATTATTAAAATAATTTCAATAATATTAATATTAAAGATTTGTTAAAACCCTAATGAGTAATGAATCGTCACTCACTCGCCGCCTCCCACAAGTTTTTGATTATCTTCAACCCTTCTGTCTCATCTCCCAGCCGCCACTCGCCACTCGCCGGACAAGATTTCTTTTGCTCCGCACTCTTCATTCTTAGCCAGATCGCCTTCGAAATTTTTTTAAGGATATGGAAGAGACTGGCTTCTATTCAAATTTTTTTTTGAGGATATGAAAGCTATTAGATTTTATGATATTATGTATGCTATTAGATTTTGTATTCATACACAGTTGCATTTTTGCTACTAACTTTGATTTTTTAACTTGGAAAAAATGGATATTTCAAGTGGGGATGGGTACGGGGATGGAGATTTACTCCCCGTGGGTTCGGGGACGGGGATTCCCCGATTAAGTAGAAGCGGGGATGGGGACGGGGACGGGGATGGAGATTTACTTCGGGGACAGATATGGCGACGGCAAACCCATCCCCGACCCGCCCCATTGCCATCCCTACTCAAGGGACATAGACCCTTGGTATTCATTAGATGAGTATAAAAACCCCCCCTTGTCAAAGGCTAGAGGATGTATCTCTCTTCCTCTTCTTTCTTCCTCCTTGTCCATAACTCCCTAGTGGAGGTTCTTGTGCTTTGTGAACCATCCCATGTTACTAGCACAACTAAGGTGGTTCCTCTCCAAGGCGTAGATCATGTTCGTGTGGATACGCAGAGGCACGGACACTTGAACGTGTAAGAGATCCGGCGAACCAAAGGACTAGCGGGATAATCGAAGGGCACGCGACAAAGGTATTCCTATAAGATAATAATTGTAGATCACTTTGTATGAGTTTTTCTTTCGCATGGATCGCTCGAGGGATCTTATTTTCGATGCGATTTTAAATATTTTTATCTATAGATCCCTACAGATGTCCCCTTGAGGAGCTTATAAAGTTCATCATGTAAATCCTGCTGGTGGACTTGGTCCGACATGATGATAAGGTTGAGTGGTACTACTCATGGAGTTAGATATTAATTAATTAAATTATCAGTAATTTAATTAATTAATAGACATTCGAGATCTTAAACACGGGGAGAATTTGTACACATAATATGCTGGAGCCCATATTTAATTATGGGGGTTGGTGAGGTAGTTCAATGATAATCCTTTATGGATTGGATTATCATTAATGGATCGGGCATGGATCCATTATGAGGCCAAGATCCAACCCCTCCTCATGGTCCCTATTGTAGCCTATATTACCTCATGTGTCATGTGACCAAGGCATCCAATTAAACCTAAAACCTCTCTCTTGTTTCTCTCCTCTCCTCCTCTCTCTCCTAGGGCAAAGTGGTGCCTGCGGCATGGGAAGAAAAGAGAAGCATTTGGAGTTGACTCTTTCCATTCCTCTCATCCTCTTTTCTTCCTCTTGGGTGTGCACAAACCTAGAGCAAAGGGAGTGGTCGTCGACAAGGAAAACAAGAAGAACATTCTTCCTTTTGGAGCCGGCGGAATGACAAGGAGGAAGGGGTGGCTGACGGGTTTTGGAGCAAGAGAAGAAGCCTTTTTTTTTGTCAACCTTAATATAAAGAAGATTGCAAGAGAAGAAGCCTTTCCTTTCTTCTTCTTCTTCTCCCTCTTCCTCAGCCTCCGGGGCTATGGTACAGCAGTAGGGTGACTAGTTGCTATCCCAAGCATCCACGGTTTGATCCATAGCTACGACGTATTTGCAGAAATTTTTCCTCCAAATGGAGCGCGAACCCTGGGACACTGGGCTTCTAGACTACCCACTGCGAGCGCTTCCCGATATACCCTAGCGGCCAGTGGGAAACTTCCGTGAGGCCGGGTCGGTCACCCGAGGTTGGAAAAACCTCGTTAATCGTTCTTCTCCCTCTTCCTCTTCTTCTTCTTCATCATCTTCCTTCTTTCCATGGGCCGGTGCAACACCATGTGGAGGCCGGCGGCGCAAGGAACTTGGTGGCCGACGGTGCAAAGAAGGAGATTTCTCTCCTTAGTGGCTAGCAGCAACAAAGGGTGAATATTAGGGTTTCGACGCAAGTCAAAGTGGAGAAGAAGATGCCTTGGTGACTTCGTTTCTTGGAAGATCATCACCCACACGACGTCGAAGAAGAGGATAGAGTATACAGTAGAAGACCAAGAGGTAAACAAGAGGTATAATTGAGCAGGATCGACACAGAGATGATTCAATTTATACTGACATTATAATTGAATCAGACCTTAGTTATTATTGAGTACATGCTCTTAATCCCGATATAATAACGGGCACATATACTTAATATTTATTTCTTTGATTTACCAATGGATAAGATTTATTGGTTAAATTGATAGGCCTAGTAAGTTGGAAAATAATATTATTTACATGGTGTGTCGTTGATTATAGAAGGAAATTGTGTCATGGTGAGTCGGGTTGATGATGTTCCCTTGAGGAGCTCATAAGGTTCATCATGTTAAATCCTGTATGTGGACTTGGTCCGATATGATGATAAGGTTGAGTGGTACTACTCAAGGAGTTAGATGTTAATTAATTAAATTGTCAATGATTTAATTAATTAACGAATATTCGATATCTTAAACACGGGGAGATTCTTGTACTCATAATAGGTAGAGCACATATTTAAATATGAGAGTTGGTGAGGTAGATCAATGAGCATCCTTTAGTGGAATGACTCTTCATTAATGGATCGGGCCTTGATCCATTAGGTGGCCAAGACCCAACTCCTCCTCATGGTCCCTATTGTAGCCCTATATAGACCCATGGAGTCATGAGACCAAGGCATCCTACACATAATAAACCCTAGGCTTCTCTCTCTTATCTCTCAACCTCTCTCTCTCCTAGGTGAAGGTGGCGCCGGCGACAAGGTGAAGGAGGAAGAGGGGTTTTGGGTGTGGATTTCTTCTTCACCTATCATCCTCTCATCCTCCTCTTGGGCGTGCACTAACCTAGAGCAAGGAAGAGTGGTCGGCAGTCTGAAAACAAGGCTTCTTCTTCCTTGTTGGCGCCGGCGGGATTGAGAAAAGAGGAAGGGATTCGGTGGCTAGGATTTTTGGGAGGAAGAAGAGCTTTCTCCTCTTCTTCTTCCTTTTCTTCTTCTTCCTCTCTTCCTCCTTTTGGCTGGCATGAAGAAGGTGACCCTTCTTTGGTGGTCAGCACAAGCATAGGAGGAAGAACCACTTCCTTTGGTGGTCGGTGCAACACCAATCTTGGTGTTAGGGTTCGGCGCATGCAAAGGTGAAGGAAATTAGAGCCTTGATGACTTCAGTTCTTGGTAGATCATCACCCACAAGACGTCCAAGAAGGGGCGTCATACAATAGAAGATTGCGAGGTAAACGGGAAGGTATATCTTCTCTCATGGTTCCTCTAATCTTGTTTGTCTTTGTTTAATTAATTGTTTGATTATTGTTCATCATTTTATGTTGATAATATTCTTGGACCCCGATGATAAACACAATTATTGGCGATCCACTCATTGTCTCTTTCGCGACTAATTGGTTAGGCGAGTTATAAGGCTTGAACAATATGTTTGGTCAAGTAGTAACTCGAATCAATTAGTACGATTATGAAATGGTTGTTTGGGAAATAGTTCTCTATTCGGATTGAAAAATTTTAATCCGGGGGCATGGAGAGGTTTCTCATGAGCAACCGAGGTATCACCACGGAAACCCAAACCAACAATTGCTATCAGAGCCAATGGTTTTCGATTTTGTGTGTTTTGGATTCGGTTACATTTTTTCACTTTACCATGTATTTTATTTTTCCAGATAATAATAGGATGTGTGTAGGTTAACACTTTGGTTGTAGGCACGAGATCTTACTATTATGGCTAAATATGTGTGTATGTGATTGGTTGTGTATGTATGTAAATACGATACTTGTTTAGCAGCGCTTTTGATTTACTATCGATCTAGATTTGATGTACATAGGATCGATGGATGTAAATTAAATAACATTTTATCTCGGCTTGAAGATCCCTTCATGGTGTCTTGCACATGGTATAGGGAGGAGCAGACAAGGTGGCGACATGACTGGAGGCATATTGAAGACTAAAGTCATAACAGTTGGAAAAATTAGTTTTTTCTTGTTTATTGCTTTTAGATTATATGCTTGTCGTGTGACGAGCCCAT
The DNA here is from genome assembly GCA_024364735.1 of Boesenbergia rotunda. NCBI lineage: Eukaryota > Viridiplantae > Streptophyta > Magnoliopsida > Zingiberales > Zingiberaceae > Boesenbergia > Boesenbergia rotunda. Next base: position 8,514 of record JAGFNQ010005383.1, on the reverse strand, counting down.
AATATACTGTCACGAATGTGGGTCCATCAAATTTAAATGTATATATGAATAAATAGCTGGAAACCCTTTTACAATCAAAAGTATGAAAATGTAATATAGGGGCCACAGGTCGTATTTTTCTCGGGGCTAGTTGACGTTGTTTGATTCGTGCTTGTATTTATTTGTCGTTTGTGATTTTTCGGGTTTCAATTAAATTTTGGGTTCTGGGTTACAATCTGAAATGAATTCGCATGAAAGAAGGGAACTCCACCATGTAACTTAACAAGTGAAAGCAAGTTATCATTCAACTAAAAGGACCATTTAAATTAACCTATGCAACTTTGCAAAATTCAGGGAATCAGAGCTAGTTTCGAAACTCACTAATGCAGACTTTAGCTTTAGGTTTTTACCATTCAAAACAACCAAATGCCAAGCATTCTATAGACAAATTGATACCAAATCAATGCCGAACTCATTTGATACAAGATGCAGGCCTCTAAATCTGATGTGCAGAATTAATGTTAAGTGCAGGAACCATTCATGACAACTCAGAAATGGATTACTCTCTTTAGCTTGAAAAGCAAGGCTACCGGATAGTAATAAGCAGGAATTACTGAAAGAATTCAGATCAATGACTGATCCATCAAGCAAGTTAAGTGCAGAAATAAAAATTCATGAATGCAGAAACAACATGTAGATTTCATAATTGAATGCCGAGAAAGAACCAATTACATTCATAAGCAAACTAAGCATATGAGATCAATGTACTCCACTCTAAATGTTCGGATAAAATTCAGAAGATGCTATGTTAACTTGTCACAAACTTCAGAGGTGCTAAACTGAGTGTGCAGAGATTGATCAACTACAACTAACTGAATTTCAGAAATTGATATTCAGAATTCGATTCCAAAAGCTATTGAAATGAACCAAGCTCTAATGAAAGTTCAGAAGAAAACCAAGGTTAGATGATTCTCAATTCAGATACTATCAGTTGATACTCAAAACAAGAACTAATTTGCAGGAAATTTAAACTGAATTTCAGCAACTTTGGATGCGCAAACATGGGAAACTGAAAACAGGGAGTTCACTGATATGCATGGTTTAGCTAGGAAACAAACTGAAATTTCGACCTACCCAGCTACACAAGATTCAGAAGTGAGATTAAGATCTAAACAAACTTAACTAACTAACTTAACTCACCGAAAGTGAAGCAAACTTAACCTTTCAGAATCTGAATTGCAACTCTAGGAATGGACTGATATGCAAGAAATGGGATTGCAACTAACTACAATTAAGTGCTAATTTAACTAAACACTCTACCTATCTATACTAGAGCAGAAATTAACTACTAAGAAACAAGAAACAACTCAAAAACAAGAAATCTAAAACAATTTCAGAAACTGAAACTGTTTTGCAGAAATAAAATGGCACGCAACAATGAATTGGCACGCAACAATTGACAAGGAAATAAGATGAAATTTAATCTATTTGTTCACTAAGCAAATTGTTAAACTACTTAGCTCTAAGAATTACAGCCCTAATGAAACCAAACAACTCAGAATTACAACTAAGACAGCTGAGAACTGAAGTGCAGAAATAGACATTGCAGAATTCGACTAAACTGAAAGCTATAGCTAAAACAGGAATTAAACTAAGGAAATCTACTCCTCGATTCCTTCCAGAGCTCAGATACTCCTTGGTTGTCAAGCAAGGGAGTGCCTCGGACCCGCAAGCTCTGCAAATCATGGGGAAATCTTCATCCGCGATTGATTACAGCTCAAGTTGCCCATTTCTGAATTTTCCATACGATTTCTTCATTGCAGCTGTGTCTGCGTGCGTGGGTGGGTGGATGATGGTCCAAGCTACTCAGGGAACCCCTCTGGATAGCTCGGGTGGAAGGTATTGAAGCACAGCTGATCCGAAGGTACCAATTTGACAGAGCTGTAGAAACCTCTCACAAACTCTGTTCTTGGGCAATTTCGATCCGGAAACAAGACTGATGAACTCCCCAATGATCTAGCACATGAATTCAGTAAGGAAACGAGTGGTCGCGCCCACGGATTGAAGAAAACGCAAAGAAAAGTGAAGAACTCTATGAAGAAGGTGGCTGCGGCGAAGACGCGACGAAGGGGAAGCTGGGCAGCGTTTCTGATTAAATAGGAAATAATGGACGGCTGTGATTGATTTGATGAAATCCAACGGTAGATCTTGATCTGATTTGAGCCAAACTTTTATGATGATGATCTGGGGTCAGGATCTGCCTTGTGGTAGCTCGGATCCTCCAGATGTGCAACGGATGGTCCAGATCAACTCTATCTATGAATGGACGCTCTAGAGCCCTCCTTGCTTGATCCAACGGTTGATTTAGCTCTGATTGGGATGAAACCTTCAGATCTTGATCATAGAGCTTGATCAACCCTAATCCTAGCTCGGATTGCTTCAGATCGTCCCGGATGGCTCAGATCTAGCCGCTCTTGAATCGGACGGCCCGGATTAATCGTAGGCTTGATAATTCAATCCGGTTCACATCCGACTCAAGTTTGACCCAGTATGCCCTAGGTCCAGGATCCTTTCATGCCTACAAAAATATATCAGAAAATTAGTGGCCAAATAACCCAAAAATTATGTAATTTTGCAATTAAGTCCAAAATAAGATAAAGTTCCAAAACCTAGGGTAAAATCATAATTAAGCAATAAAAACATGGGTCAAACATGGATTTTAGCAATTAAAATAATCAATAAAATAATGCTTATCATCGTGCATGCATGAACATTCCTCAATAATAAATAACTATGTGGGAGAGGGACTCTAAGAATCCCATGGCCTCCATTACTAATTTGACATTGATGCGAACAAGCTTGCGCGTTAGTTCTGAGTGCCTTCCTCCATATTGGATGAGCTTGTTCTGCGGATCACTAGGTCAGACATGATTATAGGAAGTTATTTAGGAGCGTGTGATTTTCCCAATCAGACGACACATAATCCAAGATAATTTTCTTAGTATCGTGTAATGTTAAACACTTAGAGGCAAATAATAGTATCCTTCCCATCAGAGTCACTGCTATTATTTGTAGGGCCGAAGAGGAACCAACTATTAATTTTATTTGTCAAAAAGTTAGGTTGACAAGATAGTAAAATTAATGGGTAAAACATCCTCTTACAAATGTAGAATTTGTATACGTCCACACTATCGTGGCATGCGATATTCTCGGTGTTTTGAGGTGTTGGTTGATTTTAATATTTATTGTTTGAGGAATCAATATTTTTTGAAATCTAAAGTTTGTGATCATTGTGATTCTCAGGAAATTTCAAAATAGCTTTCAACCCACTAGCTGTAATACTTAAAAAAAAATAAACTTACAGGCCTAATTACATTGATTGGAAACGGAACATGGACATTGTCCTAACTGCTGAGGAGTACAAGTTTATACTTTTCGAGATCTGTCCTGAAAAACCTAGCGAGAATTTTGATGAAGAGGAGAAGGAATGCTATAAGAAGTGAATTAATACAGATGAGATAGTGCAGTCTTACATCTTGGCTTCTATGTCAAATGTATTGCAACATCAACATCAGGCTTTTTCCACTGCTTATGATATGATGTTCAATCTCAAAGAACTCTCCCATTTTTGGAGGTGTGTTCAGGACGCCCTAGGCACCAGACTTAAATTCAGCACAGCCTTCCATCCCCAGACTGATGGACCGACAGAAAGAGTAAATCAAATTCTAGAGGATATGCTCAGGGCCTGTGCACTAGATTTTAAAGGCAGTTGGTGCAAGTACCTGTGTCTAGCTGAATTTGCCTACAACAATAGCTATCAGGCCACCATCAGGATGGCACATTATGAAGCACTATATGGCAGGAAATGCAGATCACCCATATGTTGGCAAGAAGCTGGTGAGAAGAAAGAGATGGAGTCAGGACTAGGCAGCCAGACTGAGCTTATAGATGAGACCACTCAGGCTATCCAGATGATCCGCCAGAGGATTGAGACTGCCCAGAGTAGAAAGAAAAGTTATGCTGACACGCGCCGTAGGCCACTTGAATTCCAAGTTGGAGATTCAGTATTTCTCAAGGTCGCCCCTATGAAGGGAGTGATGAGATTTGGCAAAAAGGGCAAGCTGAGTCCTCGCTACATAGGACCCTACAAGATTATAAAGAGAGTTGGGAAGGTAGCCTATGAGTTGGACTTGCCAGAGGATATGTCAGCTATCCATAGTACCTTTCATGTCTCTATGCTAAAGAAGTGTATTCACGACCCTAGCCAAGTGATTCAGCCTCAGTCAGTACAGATCCAAGAAGATCTTAGCTATGAGAGCAGACCAACACAGATAGTGGACAAAGCAGTTAAAAGATTAAGAAATAAAGAAGTGCCACTAGTGAAGGTCATCTGGCAGAATCAAAAGCATGAGGACGCTACTTGGGAGCGTGAAGACAGCATGAGAGAAAAATATCCAGAATTATTCTAAGTTCGAGGACGAACTTTTCATAAGGTATGGGGGATTGTAACACCCCAAAATTTCCATTTTAAGTTCTTAAAGTCCTTAGAACTATTTAAAAATGGTTTAGAAATATTCTAGATATTTTTAGGAATTTTTAGAATATTTTTATGGAATTTTCCGAGTCCGTTTAGTATTTTTACTAAAAGAAATAGAGTTTTCGGCAAAAAGTTGCCTGGACGAGTTTTGAACCCGAGACCTCCCATGGGATCAACGACTTAAGTTGGTCGGGTTAACCAGGAGCCCCAGCAGGGGTGTGCTGAAAGAAAATAGAGAAATATTAAGTTAAGTTATAAAGTTGGACTTAAATACCCTAAGTATAAATAGATAATTAAAGAGAGGAATTTTATTTTCTCTAAACCTAAACCCTCTCTCCCTCGCCCAAGCCCTCACGCTGACCCCCTCTTCTCCTCTCTTGGACGAAACCACACCACCCCCTCCTCTCCTCTTCTAAGGGGGCGCCGGCCAAGGAAGAACCAAAGGGTACGGAGAGTTTCGTTCGTCTCGACGAGAAGAACGCGTAGGCGCGAACGGTTCATCAAGATCTCAAGTTTCTCCCGAGCCCTAGACGTCGATTTTGGTTGTAAGTTCAAGGAAATCAATGTAAGTACTGCTCACCTGCAGTAAGAGGCGGTTTTCCGCAAGATTTTCCCGTTAGAAAGTTAAAATACAATTTTCCTTAAAGTTTATGATTTTGCATGTAATCCTAGGTTGATCCATGCTTGTATAAGTTTGATTAAGCACCCTATATGAGGTTAGGGGCTAAGAAAAGTTATGAGAAAAGAAAAGAGAAGATAAAGATAAGAAAAGAAAAGGCCAAGGCCTTAAGAAATCCCCAAAAGTCAAGACTTAGGGATTTGGGCACACAAGGTGCTCGTTAAAATACCAAGGCATTTAAAGAAAAGAAAGAAAAGAAAGAAAAGCTATTTTATTTTCTAAGGGCAGTACCCGGCGTCCAAGGGCGTCGTTAAAGAAATCCAGGTGTCCAATTCTAAGGTCTTGGCCCTGGTAGACCAAGGTCTGCTCTATTAGGATTGGTGGCTCGCTACCCCAACCTTTTAGGGAACGCGCATAAGATGGTACTTACGTCTTAAGTGGATCCAAGTGAGATATTATTTTCAAGTATATGCTTTAGCAAAGTTTTCTAAAGTTTAAGAAAGTTTTCTAAAAGTTAAAGAAAGATTTAAAAGTCAATGAATTGCTAAAGTTTCAAGTTAAGCCAAGAACAAGTAAGTTAAGACTTATTAGTGCTTTAGTATCCATGTCTTGAGTTATACATGTTGTTTTAGTGTTTCTTTTAAGCATAAAAGTATCTCATGTGATTTCACATTGTTTTAAAAAGCATGTTTGCACATTTCGAGATTTTTGTGAGCTAGATAGTACTTACTAAGCTTTATGCTTACTAGTTGCATTTCCTCTTGCTGCAGGTAAAGGTAAAGGCAAGCAATTCTGAAGGAAGGCGACAAGGCGGTGCTGAGTGTCGTGTGTGTGGTGGCTGACCTTGGAGAGGTCCTTGGGACAAGATAAAGGAAGGACTTAAAGTGCATTTATCATAAAGTCTTAGTTTAAGTTAGATCTTATAGCATTTATCCAAGTATTTGCGTTTTAGATATTTTGCATATCCTAAAACCATGAGTAAAGATTCCATGTCATTTTATTTAGCATACATATCCTTATGATTGCATTGGATGAGTATAAGTATGAGTAGTTTTGAATATTGATACTTGATGGAGCTAATTGATGCATGTGCCAAGATATTGGTAGTTTCCCCTTTGAATCAAGTTTTATTGCTTAAACATGCTTAGAAAAGTTGCATACACATTCCACAATGCTTTAGAAATGTCTAGAACATGTGTTTTGGTGTTATGAATGCATAGGAGTGAAGTTTGGTACAAAACTCTAGTTTAAAGTTCATATAGATTTTCATAGCTTAATTACTTCCGCAAAAGTCCTAATTTCAAGTTTATGAAGTTGTTTGGATTGGCTAAAATGTTTAGGAAACTAGTATAGAGTATAGAAATGGTGTTGTGTCTTTGTATGGCTTGAAACTATAAGTTTGGTGGACCATTGAGACAAGGTTTCGAATCTGAATTTCAGATTTTCAGGCGTGCCAGTCGACTGGTTCAGTATCAGTCGACTGACCTATCGAACAGTAGCTTCTGTTCGATGCATCAGTCGACTGCCAAGAGGCCAGTCGACTGGTGCCGCGCCCAGAAACTTTCTGTGGCCGATACCAGTCGACTGGTTAGATCGCAGTCGACTGGTACCAATGCAGAGAAGTGCTACAGATGAAAAGAAGCGTGCGATTGTATCATGCATGACTATTAGAGTTAGAATATCATCCCTAGATGGATTTAAAAGAAAAAAAAGAAGTTCCGCATTCTTAGTCGTGCATTAGAGTCGAGAAGTAGAGAAAGTAACGATCCGTCTAAGGTAGAGAAGGCGGGTCGCTACAGGTGGTATCAGAGCAGTTCCCATTCCCCAGCATCACACACACATCAGCATCAACCTTGCCGTCTTCCAGTAAGAAAGCTTTAAGTTTCAGTTTTTCTATTGCTCCTTTACTTAACTTCAGTATAGAGAAATGCTTAAGTACTTACTCACATGTGCATAGAACAAGGAAGCATGTTTAATACCTTAGTATCACGGAATCATGTTTAATCCCTAGAATGGATATTAGGTTACTATGTAAGAAGACAAGTTTATACCTAGAGAGGTAGTAGTGATTTCTTGTTCCCTTATGCATTATTAGATGGCAAGAAGAGGCCGAGCTCCTAATGCAAGGAACGGAACCCCAGTTCAAGATAACAATGAGCCTGGCACAGAACAGCCAAACCTGATGGCGGTCATTGCTCAAATGCAAGCTCAGATTTCAGAGCAACAGAAGACCATCGCCACACTGATGGCAAATCAGCACCCAGTGCCCCCTACACCACCCACAGCAGGAGTGGAAACTCCAGTGGTGGCTGAAGTTCCACCAGTCACACAGGAGACCCCTGCCGTGAACCGAAGACAAGCATACCTCGTCCAGTGGCAGAGGCTGAAACCCGAAAGCCTCTCAGGCACGACTGAGCCCTGGGATGCCCAGGCTTGGTTCAAGACTTTAGAGAGCACAATGGAGCTTCTTGACTGGCCAGAAGTCGAGAAGGTCAAATGTGCCTCCTTCTGCCTAACTGGAGATGCTCGTATGTGGTGGGAGCGAGTCAAGAGTAAGAGGATAGTCAACCAGATGAGCTGGGCAGATTTCGAGCAAGAGTTCTATGAGGAGTTCTTCCACATGCGGGTTACCAACAAGCACTACGAGGACTTCATGGAGTTCAGACAAGGTAACCTACCAGTGGGAGAAGCAGTCGCGAAGTTCAACAGACTAGCTCGCCTCTGCCCAGAGCTAGTCAGCACAGAGAAGGAGCGAGTCAGACTGATGCTCCGCATGCTGAACCCTGAAATAGCACTCAACGTGAACAGCGGGACGCACCGACCCCAGACCAGCGAGGAGTTGGTCAGTAGTGCTCTAATCTCAGAGCACTATCTGAATAGCATCAAGGCACAGCAAACGCAGCAGAAGCCAGTCCTGATTGAGAACAAGACAACAGGAGGCCAGAAGCCTCAGCCAAATAACCAGAACTGGAAGAACAAGAACCACAAAAGGAAGCAATGGCCTGGCAGCCAAAAAGGAAACCAAGAGAACAAGCAAGCTAGGTACCCACCTTGTCCTAAGTGTGGGAGGACCCATCCAGGAGCATGCCTTTTGGGTGTAACTGGATGCTACTCATGTGGACAAGAGGGACACAGATCCAGAGACTGCCCAAACAAGTTTAAGGTACTTTCTCAGCAGTCTGTACAGTATGGGGGCAAGCCTCAGTTACATTACATGCCTACTATACTGGAGGGACCTCAGATCAGTCAGAGAGGGTTGGAAGCAGCACCAGTTCCAACCAATGCCAGAGTCTTTTCCCTCACGAAGGAACAAGCTGCCAGCGCCTCCACGGTCGTAACAGGTCAAATAGTTATTTTTCAGCATTTAGCTACTACACTA